>VWPU01018455.1:0-284810 GCA_013398955.1 Callaeas wilsoni | reverse complement strand
AAGAACCCAAACCCCTACAGTGCGCAATGCAGTGAGTTCTATTTATTACACTAATCAGAAATGTCTCGTAGCTTTGGGCTTTCTGATGTTTGTTGTTGTGTATGCCTGTTATCCCATTTTTGTTTCATTCTAGATATTTAAAGGATGTCTTTTTATGACACGCAAACACAGCATCCAGCAGAATGTTTCCTAGCTAGGAGACAAGACACTACTACAAAGCACTTAATAAAGGCATCACTAGCAATGACTACAACAATCACAACAAAAGGAACAACAACCAGTTATTATTTTACAATAATACTGAACAATATCAATGGTCATGTTATTGTTATTGTTACCACAACTACCTGTCTGTACTTTGGACAGTTTTTCTCAGATTTCTGGAAACAAGCAGGGACTCGGAGGCTCAGAGCTGTGCTTTACTTGAGTGCACTCTTATTCCAGTAAAAACTGAGGCTGGGATGGGCAATACAAAAGATCTATTACTGTTGGAAACTGTCAACACTTACTTCCAGGTCAATGGAGTCACTGAAAGTCTAACCAAATACATTTTTAGGTCCCTACCTGAGATGTTTTGTTCATGATTGATGACAGGTTGTTGTGGCTAAGATTAGCTTCATAAAGGCGAGATTAAAAATACAGCTAAGGCTAACTATTAGATGCCTTACAAGTGACTAGAAACTCACCCACAAATTAGGAAATGGAACTACTCCATAAAGGGGAAAGAACTCAAAAAGGAATCCACTTTGCAGAAGGGAGCTATTTAGCCCCATCTGCAGAAAATGTCATAATGAAGAGAGGCTGCATGATATGCTTAATTCCAGAAAAGGTAGATATGCTTTCCTCTGCTTGAGATGTACAGCTAGAAACTCTGTCCTAGAGTCGATCCTGTAACCCACTTTTTTTTCTTCTAAAATAATAGTGATTCTGCTTTTCTCTTCAGTACGTATTCAGTTATTCAAGTACTGTGGAGTGTGAGTAGACCAGGTTAAACTCTCTAAGCTACAATACCAATTTAAACTTGTGCCCATACAAATGTACAAAGTCCTGGCCTCTGTGGGAAGGCCTTTTTCTTTTCAAGAGAGGAATTTTTAATTAATCTCTATTGAAGTGCTTCTAATACACAAAATAATTAATTTTTGGAGGAAACAGAATGGCTGAGAACAACCTTATAGCCTGTATTATGGAATTCCTTTGGCAGCCTCAAGTTCAAACCAGCATTGGAACCTTCACTTCAAATTTTGTACAAAACTTCTCCAAAGTCAGAATTAATTAAATCTGTCTTTTTTGTGTTGCTGCACCGCATCATTAATTTTTTGTCACTATTTTGGGAGGGTTGGGTCTTTGCCTGGAATTTCCAATGAGGTACTCAAAGAAATGCTCATTACACAAATTTGTCTTACACACAGGAGTGGGATAGACCTTGAGATACTCAGCAGTGTTCCAGTTTGTTTAGTGATGTACAGATATAGTCATTGAAATGTAAGTATCAGGATCAAGACTCAGAGAGGTTTCTAAGGTCCTGAATCTGAAGCAGTCACCACTTCTATTACTTTCAGTTAATTAAAAGCCGGCAGGAGAAATCCTTTGGTGATCAGCTTTTTTGCAGCTATAGACTTTTACAAGTTTAGGCATTGGTTAGTAAGGCCTTATAAATGCTACTGGCACCTGAATCTTAGAAACCCTTGGGAGTTTGAAGTAAAAAGTTTAATTCAGGCTTGTCAATCTATCTCCTTCTGTCTATCTTTAATCTCATTTCATCCTGTCAGAGCTGAAGTTTCCTCAAGGATAGATTTACCTTTGTGCACAGATTTACTATTTGCTGGTAGTAGTTATTTGGTGTTTGAGGATATACAGCTGTTACTAAGAACTGTGCTGTTCACATTGACTAAGATTCTTTAGGTGATATACCTCAGAAGATACTTTTTTTTAGTAACTATTGTATTATCATTAATCTTTGTTAACACGGTTTTATTTATCAGACAAATATTACTTCATTATTTGGTTAAATTAAAAGTCCAGAAACTGAAAGATATAGACTTACATAAGATACTTGTTTTGGAACTTCATTACATTTTGATTAAAAATTAAGCACTAGACACTATCATCTACGTACATTCTAAATTAATTAAGAAGTAGCTTGCAGACCTGTTTCATGAAGTATTTGTGGGTGAGCAATCATGATTAAATTGATATAGTACTAGTGGAGGTACACATTAATTGATACGTGGAACTAATATTTTCACCTGTATGCATTTGTAAAACTATAATTTACAACATATGTGGCTGACACACAGACTGCAGAGTGGCAAACTAATAAGGACAAATCAATTATGCAGAGGAATCAGAGTTTCTCCCCAGACCACCACCTTCCATGTTAAAGATGAATGCAAAATATTTACTGAGGAATGAGGAACACTGGCCATACCTACAGAATAAGACATTATGCCCTGGAAGTTAAGACTTCTAAAACACTAATTAGTGTTTATTAGGTACTAATTGCTCCAAATTAGTATCTGAACATGAACCTACATGCAACATAGTAGCAGAAAAACTCAAGTTTGAACCAGGATTTGAAGAATGATTTTATCACTATATGATGCATTACTGGGACTAACTTGACAAAACTATATATAGGGTTCCATTACAACTGTTGTGATTGACTTCTTAAAATATAGACATGGTTCTGGTGTATTCCTTCTGTTAAAAAGATATTGGGAAATCTGAAAGCATATACAAAAGAGCTGTTGCTATAATTCAATAGCTTAAGAAAAGACTTTAACAAGGGACTTGAAGGAATTGCTGTAGTTTATAAAAAAAAGATTGAAAGGTGACTTAATTATAGTTTATAATATCTTCCTGGCAAGAAAATATTGGCTTTTAATGGATTCTTTAATCTACTAGAGAAAGACATAATAAATCCCCTTAATATATATGGCAATCACTTCACTTACCAGTGAAACACAGATGCATCTGAATAAGAGTATGGAAGTTAGCAGTGTTCAAGAGCAATAAAGAATAATTAAGGGCAGAAATAAAGCAGGATGTTATAGGCAATTAAAACTACAGGAGTAGTCTTGAAGGGGAGGATATAATTTTTCCAAATGGAATTCCTGAGAACAAAAGGCCACAAATTCCTATTCTTAGTGAAGTCACTTTATAAAATATCACAGCTGCTTTAATGATCAAAGGGGGCAGAACTTCTACTTTTTGCACCACTGAAAACATATTCTAGCAAGTGAGGTACATTAAGTGTCACAATGAGAAAACAGAGCAGAATTCTTTTTCACACTGGGTTTCTCTCAAGCTGTGCTCAGCTCCCAAGGCGCCCATATCCCATTCATGCAACTGTGTAGCCACATCAGTAATGGCTTCGCATGGCTGTGACAGGTTTTGCACATAGGAAACTATTCCCAGTGGTACATTGCTTCTCATCGTGTATGAGCACTATGTCATCATATGCTCTTGGGGTGTGAAAAAAATATGAGTAGCTGCTCGTATCTGTCATTCGTTGGAACAAAGACTAAGCTGACAACTGATATAGTGGCTTGTGTTAATTTGACAATGTTCACTAGAGACTGAGACCAGAGCATTTATCTGTTATCTAAGCCAAATCCTGTCATACAGATGAACAGGTAGGGCATTCATTGTTTTTGTGTCACTTTGTCCCCTAAGTGTTGCAAGGACAAAAGAGCAGGAGCTGCTTTATATCCAGTTTCTGCCTAAAGCAGTGCTCAGAGTTTGGCTCCAATTGCCTGGGAAGCAGAGACTTCCCCTTTCTAATAAAAAAAAAATTGTGATGAAGTTTAGAAAGTGACAAAAAAAACCTAACATCAACACACAGTGCTTGCAATCATCAAATTAAAGCACAGTTCTGGGGAGAAGAGAATGTGGAGCAAATTGCTGTACAGGCAAAGTCGAGAAAGACAGTGAGCACAGAAGCAAAGTTTATAAGGAGACAGAATAAAAAGGTAGGCATGCATATTGTCAAAGTAGACCTTCATGTCTATCTCAGTGGAAGATGAAAGTCCCTTACAGATGGAAGTGAGAGTCCCTTATTCTGAGCATCCAGTTCTAGGAAAAGAATGGTACTATAAACTATTAATGTTCCTAATCATTCCCTACAGAGAAAAAAAATTGAAGATAATGAAAAAATTCTTCACCCAGTAATCCCATAGTCAATGTGTACAAGATGGCCTTATGCTAAGATTTCTCTAAATCACACAAACACTTACAATCTTTCCATTTTCACTCTCAGTAAAGCAAACCTTTGATATCTCCAACGCTGTCTTTGCAAAGTCTTAGGATGAAATTAATGAAATAAAACCACAAGTACATTGTGAACATGCCATTTGCCATCTAGTGTTTTGAATGCTGAAAGCTCTCTCTATCATTTTTTAGGCTTTGTTGCTGTTTTTTTCCCCTGCAGTTCTGATGACTGGAACTTGTTTGAAAAATGCATTTAAAGAAAATCTGAGGGTTTGCAGACAGTAAGACTCCTGAGACTGGGGTTTTTGAAAATTCACAACAGTTATGAAACACAGAAAAAAAAAATCACAAGGCTTGCCAGCACAGAATTAATAAAGTGAGAAAATAATCTTCCTGCTCGTGTCCCAGATACCGAGGATACCTACAAGCTTTTGCTTGTAGGCTCTGCATTTACAATCAGAAATTTTATTGACGCATTTGAACTAACGGATTTCAGATTTGTACATCTGAAGGTTGATGCAGGGATTTTCTCAACAAAGCAGTCTTGACTTGGGGACTCACTTTGGACAAAAAATAGGCATTAAAGTTGTATGAGAAAAGCATATCAGTAAAACTTGAGAATTGGTGGGAAAAAGCTTAGGTGATATAGAGAAAAGTCTTTCCTGATCTCTCTGGTTTTGCTTAGGTTTTTTCTCTACTCTAAATTCTTTTTGGTTTTGGACAAGATTTTTGACTTCTTATTTAATATATTTGGCTTATTGCTTGCTTGTTCTTAGCACCCCTAAATTGCAGCAAACAGTGCCCCACAATGTTACCAATTTCAGTTATGCTTATTTGCTATCTTTTCTGCACCTTGTCAAGAGCTAGTCAAAACAACAAGCAGTTGTTTCTGAGTAATTATAAGGAATAGTTATGAAGTTTCATGTCATAAAATGCTTATGTGCATGGATTCATCAGCAGATGTAAATTTTCTTTGTTTACCTTGATGTGAAGAAAGTGTGCATCCAAATTCTGTAAACAGGCTTATTTATAATTGAGAAGTTCTGAAAAAACAGAAACATTTCTGCCCTGGGTAACCCAAAGAATGTGTATTGTATTGTGTATTGTATCTGTGCTACACCACTTCTGCCCAAGGTTGTTACTGATCCTTTAAGACCCGGGGCCAGGAAGCTGCTTTGCCCAGGGTGCCTTTAAGAGAGAGGGCAGCACTTAAACAAGATCTCCTTCTCCTTCTCTTTCCCTTCTTGCAGGGCTCCTAAGAGAGTTGCTTCTCCATGCCAATGCTGAAACCTTCTTTTGTTTCTCTCCGAGCCCCTGTTTTGGCACAGGTCTCCAAGAAACTGTATTTCCCAATCCTTAACTGTCCCTGGGCAAATTCCACAAATACCTGTCTGCAGCCATCTAACCAGGACCGGGGGTAGAGGCTCCCATTTTCAGTGCCCAGCAGGACTACTTCTTTTCCCCTGCAACGTGATGCCAACTCAGAACTGCAGTGCTGACACCAACTGGATCCATCCCTCCAAAAAAGTAGAGAAGTTAACACTGCTAGTTCCTGCCACCGCCGAGTTCCAGCCACCATAGTCAACGGAAGTGTCGCTGCTGGGGGAGTGACCCTGTTGAGTGGCACGAAGCAAACGGCTCGAGGGACATTTGACTGGTTTTGGAATCAAGGTTTCTTTTTGTTTCATCCTTGTTGCCTTTTGGTTGTCGTTTGGGGGAAGAGGGAGATTTTGTCACTGCAGACGTTCAGTGGCTCTCGTGAATTTTTTCTCCTCTGTTCTCTCTCTCTGTTCTTCTCTGTCCGCCACACGGCCAGGAGAAGGGGGCTTATTTGTCATCTTGTGTTCCTTGCTCCCAAGTAGTCCATGGGTATCAGCACTGTTGTATCTAGTGCTTATTACTCTTATATTGATTGTTGCTGTTTCATTTTTTTAGTCAACTGTTATTTTTCCACTTATATCTTCTCACACACGACTCTCCCTATTGGTGAAAAGGGAGCGGTTAAAACTAAAAGGAGGGGTAACCCATTTTGGAGTGTCTGCTCTGTAAATTGTCTTAAACCAAGACAATTTCTGTGGCAGAAGCCTTGGTTTAAGCAAGTCTTTTATTCTGCCACTCTCTGTTTCACAGTTTGGTGCAATACATCTTTGGTTGTACAATTTCAGTAGTTTGTGGCAGGGTCTTATATACCTCTGAAAGAAAATTGCTAAATGGAAGCGATAAAGATAGCACTGCAAAGCCAAATCAGAGTGTCATTGGATATTTCATGTTGGAGGTAGCAGGTGTTTAAAGCATGTTATTGCTCCCTTACCATGCACCTTCTTTCTGATCCTTTCATTTCAGTAATATAAGATAAATTTTTGTTTGCCTTGAAGAGAGAGGCTGCTGGAACCCTCCAGGCATTTCTATTGCTAAGAGCAAACCAGTCCCAATAAAGGGTTAATTCTCCTCTCACTGCATTGGTCAGCTCAAAGAGGAGTCTTTCAAGAGTCAACAGGACTCTGCTTCATTATCTTGCAAGGACCCATTTGGTTTCTGACCACATCCAGCTATTCCTAGTAAAAGAAGTCACTAATTACAAGGATGAGACGGGGATTATGCCAGGAGTTGGCCTGTGCCTCAAAAACATAATTAAGAAATACAGCTTTCCTTACTCATTTCAAATATTTTTTATTAGTTCTAACTAATTTTAGATTAGTTTTAACTAATTTAGATTAGTTTTATTATTCTTCTACTTTGAAGTCTTGGCTTACCATTGTATCTAAATGTATATAGGATAAAGGGTGAGTGGGAGACAAATAAACTCTGAAATAACCCAAATTGTCTTCTATACTTAAAATCTCATGTTTTTGAAGTGTGCTGTCATTTTGAACCAGTCCAGGGGGAATGAAGCAGGTAGCAAGGAAGAAAAGATCAGATGAGAAGCTAATGCTGGTGGGAAAGGAAGCTGGGTGACAGGAGGAGACACTGGGACATGGTGAGGACACCAGGAGTGGTGAGCGGGAAAGCTGGATTGATGTGAGGTGCTCCAGCAGAGTGTGGAACTGGACAAGCCAGGATCAAGGAACTAAGAACAGAGAAAGGGAGTCAACAGTAACTGAAAAGACAAGTTAACATGTAAATATGGTAAATGTCTCTCTGAGTGCTGACACACAGTGATAGGACAGTCTAAAGCATCACACCCACTGATAAGTTTCAGTAAAACATTTCAGATTGATTGTTGTTTAGGATGCTGTTAATATAGGACTCTTTTATAGACAGTTTAATAAAAGTGTGATATTTAATAAATTTGTGACTGAAATCAATGAAGGAATCATTGGACCAGAACACGATAAGGTTGTCCTATGTAGGTACTATGGAAGAGCAGTATCAGTTTACCTCTGTGATACAAATGCTTATATTCGCCTCTAGGTGGATAAGGCGAATGTGACACATTGTGGAATCATGTCTGTACTCGCCACCATGCCAATGCAACAAATTCCCTGGGGGAACCATTTCAATACAGAAATTCTCCTGAATAGCTTCCGGCATAATCGAAGAGAACTGTTAGCCATTTTTCCTTCTGACTTTTCTGATGCAAGCTCTCTGCATGAGCTATGAAAATTCCCCTGCCGCACTTCCAGGGTATACATTTTATACCCTGCAGAACATGCCTGGATTGCCTTGAAGAAATAAATTCATGGGTTCATAGATTACCACCCTTTGTGAAAGTTTGTCTCTTTCTTTGTCAAAATACTTTGAAATCATCCTCAAGTTAAGCCAGGTTAAATGCAAGTAAAAGTTGGTAGTTACAACATACAAAGTAGACAATAGAGTTACAAATAATTATTAAATATCAATGTGGAAATTAAAGAATATGATTAAACTGAAGAGAGTACTGGGCTTTTTTTTTCAGTCACTAGTGCCATCCCTAACACCTGTTCGTGAGGTGTTACTCTTCAGGTGAAGTTCATCATAGAGCATTACAGTGACAAACAACTGAATCAAAAAACAACAACAAGAAAAAAAAATCTGAACAAACCACACATTCCTTCCAAACAAACTTGTATGGATTTTTTGGTCTGGGGGTTTTTTGTGTGGTTTTAAAAAATTAGCTCAGGAAATTCTACACGCATGCAAACCCTTAAATTGTGGTGGGCAGCAAAAGCACTCTGAATTTAGTAACTGCTGCAATGAAGGTTGAATAAGAAAGAAATTTCTCCAAGCTGTATTGTGCTAGGAAGGAAGGGATGCATTTTAGTTTTTGTCAGAATTCCTGAGTGATAAGTAAATCACTACAGCCACAGATATCAAGGAACATCAGTAAAAATTTGATTTCATCTTCCTTAAATTTAGTTGTTTTAAGTGTATGTAGTCAACAGAAGGAGACAGGCATTTTTAGAGGGTGATTCTTCAAATCCCTCTAAGGACTTTAAATGGCAGAAATTATCTCTGGAAGTTCTCGTCATTCCTAACCACAGCAAACTAATTTAGAACCAAACACCTAACTTTTAGACCTCTGTCCTTGGCCCTCCCAAAGACTGAAATTCATCTTACCTAGGCTACAAACAGGGCAGGTTTTCTTTGCCAGTGTGAAGAGGCATCTACAGAAGGCAGTTCATCCTATTCTAAAGGTCTTCTGTAACAGGTGGAGGCAATGGCCCTCTTGAGCTGCCTGTCACTCCATCAGCTGAAGAAAGAAGTAGCTTTAACAGTTAGTTCAGGTTAGATGCCCTAAATAGAAAAGCTGAAATTAATTTCAACTTATGTTTGCTTTTTCAGCTTTGGATTTGGATTCTGATTTGCTGAAGTTTTGAGTGCACCTTCAATCAGCAGCAGGTACAGTGTGGTCTGAGCAGGGAAAAAACCACACCACACTCAGAACTCTGTAAAATAAGCAAAGAGATACAAAGTGGACCTGCTAAAATTAGTGGCTGATCATTAGGAACAAATCCAACGTGTTTCAGTGCAGCACTTATAAATTGGGATAATGCCAGGCTGTCAATATTGAGATGTTCTGTGAAAATTAAGAAACTAATGTCTGAACAGTCTAATAATGTGTGTCACAGAATAGCTCCTGAACAAATTAGCAACCATTGTTACAGCAAGAATTTAATATTATGTAGTAAACAAGCCTTGAGAGAAATGCAAAATATGAAATAGTCAAGGATGTGTCATTAAATTATGAATGCTGAAGAACCTGCCCATGCAGTTCATGTTGTAAAGCAGCTGACGAATAAGCAGTGCAGCTAATTGTCGTGGTTTAAGCCCAGCCAGCAACTCAGCCACACACAGCTGTTCACTCACTCCCCCAGCCATGGCACAGGGGAGAGAACTGAAAGGATAAAAGTGACAAAACTCATGGACTGAGATAAAGACACCTTAATAGGTAAAGAAAAAGTAGCAAACAGAAGCAAAGTAAAATAAGGAATTAATTTACTGCTTCCCAAGGGCAGGCAGGTGTTCAGCCATCTATAGGAGAGCAGGGCCCTGTCACATGTAATGGTGATTCAGGAATACAAATGCTACCAGTCAGAATGTTCTGCCCTTCTTACTTTTTCCCCTCTCTTTATATACTGAGCATGATGCCA
Organism: Callaeas wilsoni; assembly: GCA_013398955.1. Lineage (NCBI taxonomy): Eukaryota > Metazoa > Chordata > Aves > Passeriformes > Callaeidae > Callaeas > Callaeas wilsoni. The sequence continues at coordinate 275,031 of VWPU01018455.1, read as the reverse complement.
TACGTTATGGAATTTCCCTTTATTAGTTATATATAATCCTTACTTATCAGTTTGGGTCAGCTGTCCTGGCTGTGTCCCCTCCCAGTTTTGTCTACCTACAGCCTCCTTGTTGGCAGGAGTTGTACAAGAAGCAGACAGGCCTTGGCTCTGTGTAAGCACTGCTTAGCAATAACATCTGTGTATTATCAGCACCATTTTCAGTGCACATCTAAAACATAGTCCCATAGCAGCTGCTTTGAAGCATATTAACACTATCCCAGCAAAAGGAAAAGTTTTCCCCTTTATGGTTTCAGTGCTCTAGTTTCTTGTGCACTCTCTCCTTTAAAACCTGAGGAACTCAATTGGAGGAAAAATAAAAATTATACTAGTGCAAATGTAGTGGAACACAGTGAGTGAACCATGAAGTCCCAGTAGTTTGACCTTAGTCTAATTGAAATCAGTTAAAAATAGTCCCAGTGACTTCAATGTTGAGAATCAGTCCCTAATCTCCGAGAAGCCAAAGATTTTACTATCCCTGAATGCTGAATGCCTCATTTGGGGTCTAAAGAAATATGTGATTAAAATCTAATTTTGTCACAAGATGTACTCAGACTGAAGCCGAGCAAATAATTGATCATGAATAATTTATATGAGGAAGTTTATCTCTTTTCTTTGTCCCTGAACATCCATGAATAGATCATCATTTCTTCAAATTCACTTTTGCAGATTTTCTTGATTTTGAATAAACTGGGTGCAGTTTTCTTCACATATTGATTACTTGATCTTCACTCTTTCAACTGTGTTAATTATTTATGACTAGTCAGGAATCTCATGATGTATCCCTCTAATAGCATTTCTGGCAGAGATACTTCTTTAAAACTAAATTATATTTAAAAAAAAAATAAACCACTGAAAGCTTGCACAAGTGCTTAGCAAATCTCTTCCATTTCTTACTTCAAAATGCAAATATAAAGGGGCACAAACATGAGCAAAGCAAAGTTGTTTTCTTTTCTTTAACTGACTGATTAGTCAAGGCTTTCCCCATCTGACTTTCCAATCGATTTCTGTTCTAGAGATTGTGTTGCCGTAGAGGATTTTATGGAACCAAGTTGCCTGTCCCTGTGTATGTCATATGGCTGCAATCTTGCAATATTAAATGTTATGTTTTCTCTCTCTACACCTTTATGACTGCTGTTGTCATCACTTCAATTTATGCAGATATGTTGGTGTTCACTTTTGAAATTGCTCAGATAACTATCTATTCACAATATCGATTTCACTGTAGTAAATAATGTTGAATTTGTGCTTGAGACATATTTATTATTTTCTTATTCTCTTTTAATATTCCCTGTGATTTTCATCTGTGCATTTTAAGCAAAACTAAAGTATTATAAGTTGGAAATAAAATTCAGAATGAGAAGCTGAAAAATGTGGGTGTAATTGTTCAAAAATTAAATCACCTTTTTAAAAGAAAAGGTGCAACATTTTTTCCTTAACATTTTGAAAATAACATAGGAGAAACCCTTAAGAAAATATTCCTACAATATTATAATTTGTACTGTCAAGAAATACATAAAAGTCATCTAAAATCAAGAATGAGCCTATATGTATTTCCAAATTGTCCTCTAAAACCATCTAGACTTGATTAAGGAAAATCTGGCACAGTAAGTAACTCTTCAGAAACTATGAATCTTGAAAAAATATTATATGTTACAAATAGTTATTAAATTAAAAGCAGTAGGGTGGTATGGCAAGATTTTCATATGAGACATTTAATTTTTAAGAATGCTGTCTTCCTGAAATTCAGTGTGAAAATGTGACAGTGAAGCTAAGAATATATTCTCACATGAAATTAGATCACATGAATCTAAAGAATTACTGTAGCTGTCATTCTTAGACCTCAATTTAAAAAATACATTTAGTTTTATTAAATATCAATCCACCATTAAAAAAGACACAAACTGGAAGTAAGCTGAGGAAAGTTCTAAAATAGTTTTTAAAAATAAAAAATATTTAATTTAATTTTAAAATTGTTCTTCAATAAATATTACAAAGGAGGAGAATTTCTGAGAGACGAGATTAGAAGAAGTCTTCGAAACTATTCAAGGTGAAATATTAAATAAAATAACAGAGTTAATTAAAAGTAATTTTGCTGACTTTTTAAAGTCAGTCATTGAAAAAAACACCAAGACAGCCTTAGTAAGCTAGCAGCAAACATCACCTTAATTGTGATCAGGATGACAAGCTGAAGGATTATATTACAACTTTTAGCAAAAGAAGTGAATCATCAAAAGTTACAGGTTTGTAGACAGTATGTGATTCTTCTGCTACTCTTATGTGATCATACTACTGCTTTAAAAATTGACCCTCCCATGGGAGTAAAGGAGGAGCTAAAAGTATTGTAATTTGCAAAGGGATGCATTCGCACAATTGATAAAGATACAAAAAAGAAGAGGTAAAAGTGCAGAACTTAAAAACATTTCATTTAAGATGGTGGAAAAAGTAATTTCTCATAGAAATTTATCCTTCAGGTGGGGAAAAAATGCTGCTTCTACAAACATGGAATGCTTATTTCGTCCTGATTTGTAACTGAATTAATTAGAGATGTATTTTGTTGGGAATTGTTCAGTGCCATTGTTTCTAATACAAACACTAATTTATCCAATTTGATTCTCTCTGGAGGAAGCTATCAAGAAATATTTAATTGGGGAATATGTCTCAAAATGTAACGGTGCAAAGACACATATCCCAAAAACAACAGTCAACTAGTATTATCACTTAGATATCAGGCTGGCATTATTTTTTTGTTTTCTCTGATTTGAACCCATATTTCAGCATCCAATGGGGATGCCCAACAACCATGCTAGGAGTCCTCTCTCTCCAGGCCAGGGAACATGTATTCATTTATATGGAGTTTAAGCATAAAAAAACCTAGAGCAACATTAATTTCTGGATGTGCTTATTTATTTTGTTTATTTTGAGCTAAAAATCAATGCTCACATTCATTTCAGAAAGATAACTTAATAGTGTATCTAAAGAATGAGTAGGATACGGGAAAGAAAGATTGTTTCCCAGTAGCTAGGAGCCTGCTGAGGGTACAGAGCAAAAATAAACAAATAGGTCAAAAGTTGTGTCTTACTTAATTCTTTATGATGACTTCTATATATTTGTACTGGTAAGACTGGAAAAATATTCTGTCATAATGTTATTCTCAGGTGTTTTATCAGGTATGATTCCTCCAATGCAGCTGGTTAAAAAATCGAGGTTTAAACACTTGGTAGAGCCCACAGTATTCAGTAATACCAGATGCTGAACTGGTGACACTGGCATATGTTCTGAGATCCTGCTCATATAAATGCAGAGTGATTAAGAAGAAAAATATTTGATTCTGATCAGATAAGAGACCTGGGTTCAGATCTTCACCCTGTTAGCTTCACACATACTGGTAGAAATGTCAGTCCTGACTGGCAACATATCTTTTTTATTTTTGTCCCAGTCTGTTGTGAAAATAACCTTCAAAAGTTGTTTAAAATGAAAATATTTTCCTTTAAGTACATGCTAGGTTATCCTCAGACATAAATATGCCACATACAGTGTTATACTCATTTGATGACACACAAGGTCATCAAGCAAGAAGACAGTTTCTAATGTTGCACCTATTAAATGCAATAGAGTGATTTTTTATTGTCTAAAAATTCCTTGATGCTTTATCTTTCTCAGTGCTTGAAACTAATTGGGACCCAGACATTTTTCACTGCAAATGTCTATTAAGGAAGCACATTATCTCTGGTATAATTTAAACCAAAACAACAGGGAGAAAAACAAGCAAAACCAACAAACAAAAACACACACACACACACACAAAAAACCCCACCACAAGCAAACCCACAATCAGAACTTTTAGCTAACCCACCTGATTTTCCCAGACTCGTATCAGGAAGCCTGTACATTAACCACTCTGCTGCAACATTGTGAGGGCAGGCACTTCCAAGAAAAGAACAGTGGCAAACAGCATGGGGAGCACAATTACTTTGTCCAACGCTGACATCCGAGGAGCAAGCAGCTGCCTGAAAGGTTGGTCATTGTGCCCTAACGATTTCTTACAACTGAGTGAAATTTTGCTCCTGTTTCCACAACTCTAAAGTAAAAGAGGGAAGCCATCTTCCCACTGCTATTAGCCTCTACTCGTCTGGAGTATTTTTTAACCATTTCAGTCTGGGCAGCTTCACTGGCTAAATTAATTCAAACCTATGAGAAGAAAGGGCCTTTTGGCACTTTCCAGTCTCTGAAAGTTTCAGATACCCTGGTGACAAATGCACTTTTAGAATATTTTAGAATATTTTATATTAGGGAAATATAAAAACCTGAGATATGCTGCATGGTTAATGTAAATCCATAAAAATTATCTTCCAGAATTCACTCCTTATGGCTCAGTGGTATTAAAGGGAGTGTAAATATAGTCTAACATCTTTTAAAATATTTTTAAGGCATACAATAATGCTACAAAAATAATAAAAATACATCTTCATACATATCCTGTTGTCTGTAATAAGGTCAGGTAATAAAATCTAGGAAGAATAAAGGCAATTTAATTATTTCTGTAGGTCAGTGAGCAGTTAACATTGGTATCTGGATATTAAACTAGATTTAACACAGATGGGATAGGTTAAACATTTGAGTATATGTATGCCCAAGATCATAAATAACTGTCAGAGGCTTAAAAGAAATATAATTCTCAAAAGGACCTTTGTAAAACAGGAATGTGAGTCCCATTGAAAATCTCATTTAATTTCAAGGCGTGCTCTCAAGATTTATATTCCATTAAGTATTTACCATATGTGCTTCTCTGAATCAGATGGCTAGAATCCCCATTGAATTGCCAAGGGGAAATGAACACATTTGCTAACCTGTAAATGTCTCTTGTTGACTTGGAAGTCACGCGCTATGTGATCTATGGTTTGGAGGCTGCTGGTGGAATGGACATCGATCCATAACATCAAAATGAAGAAGAAAAAAATAACTTTTCTGTTAGTACCTTTGTCATTTCTGCTGTCAACTGTTTTGGGACTGTCAAGAGAAAAAGAAAAATAAGGTCATTTCCCTAGACTGTAATGCAGAAAGAGAGGAAACTTTCAGAGATTAGAGCTGGCAAAAAACTTTAAACAGAGACATTTCCACAAGAGAGTACCATGTAAGTGATTGGAAATCTCCTGAGGTTTAATCAGCTTCACTCAAATTTAATAGCAATAATTAAATCAAAGCGAAGTTAAAATTAATTGCCCAGTTTAAAGTTTCATGTTTTGTCTCTCATATGATAGTCATCCTCTATTGCATTGTACATTATATTTAACAATATTCTTTTGTAAAATAACATTAAATAGATTTTCAACATCGAAGGAAATTGTTTCAGCAGTATGAGAACTGTTTCCAAAATCAAAGGGGTCAGAATTTCCATTCCCAAACAAGTGGACTTTTTGACGTGTTTGTGAACAGTCTTGAATTACAAAATCCCAGATTATCCCACCAAGTTGAAAATTCTGCTTTCTGGACATCTCTGAATTTTATTTTTTCTATGGCATTATTATGGTCTTAATTAGGCTCAGCATACTTTTCTAAATAAGCAATCATGAAACTTGAATTATGCATACAGGCAGCATATTCAGGGCATACAGAAACATGCAGATTATGATGGCCACATCATGGAACAGCATCAGGGAGGTCTACACTGAAGGCTGAAGAATGTGATTTCAAAGTCATAGCACTTTCCCTTTGTGTTTTTACCGTAATATCTATCATACATTATGCTTCCTGTGTCACAACTTCTGGATTCTGCCTAATAGAAAATCTTTTAACAGAAAGGAAAGAGAGTTAAGTGACGTTTTCATTATATTTGCATATGTCGTATTTGTTCTACATTCAGAATGCCTTAGAAATAACAAATTAAAGGATTTTCATGGTCCGAGTCTAAATTCGCATACCTGTCTAGGCTAATTTATTTATCAAAACAGTACGATACACTGAATTTTGAGTCTACAATTTATTTCCCTCCAATCTGCTTTCTACAGTTCCAAAATTCTTAAGCTGACTTTTATCTTTTAATTTCAAAACAACTCTTTCCTTCTGTTACTTCCATATTAGCAAAGGGATGTCTTGGGATCTGCCTGGGATATGTTTTTCCTATTGGCCCAGTATTTTTGAGGAATGCTTGTGATGCTGGCAGTGATGAGGGGCCCTAGCCAGAGCCTCCAGGACCTGATGTTCCTACATTCAGGGCCAAGTTCTTTTGCCAGTATTCTGAATATACTGGGCACAGCTCAAATAGAACACATTATAGTTCAGTAGCAGATGACCAAAGACTGGCCCTTCCCTGAGAGCAGTGGGACAGCCTTCAGCTGTAGCTTGACAGAAGGTCCAGCAGTATCAGCTGGCTCAGCAATCTTCCACTAGATTTGGTGCTCAAAATTAACAGAGGTACATTCCTGTCCATCTTGAAAAGTTCTTTTCCACTTACAGAAAAAAATTGTTCAATTCACCATCACGTCTGCCTCAACCAAGCAAATGACAAAAAAACATAAGGCAACTGTGGGGCAAGGTGAAAATTCAGTCTAAGTTGCTTCCTTTCCATACTGAGCAGAAGCTCAGATGTGGTGGACTGACCTTGCCTGGCCCACCAAGCCTCTCTATTGCTCTTCTCAGCAGGATGGGAGAGGAGAGAATAAGATTTGGGGCAGGGGGATAGAGCTTTTGGGTGGATCAAGAGAAAAGCAGTTTAATAAAGAAAAGAAAAGGAAAACAAAAATATTTGTTCTTTACTTCCCATTAGGAGACAGTGTTCAGCCACTTTCCAGGAAGTAAGGCCTTAGTATGCATAGTGGTTACTTTAGAAGGCCTTCATAACAAACACCCCCTTCCCTTCTCCTTTCTCTTAGATTTTATAGTTAAGCAAACATCATGTGGTATAGAATATCCCTTTGGTCAGCTTGGGTCAGCTGTCCTGACTATTTCTCCTCTGAATCTCTTGCCCAGACACAGCCTACTGGCCTTTGGAAGCGAGGTGAATTTGGTGAGACAACCTTGATGCTGGGGCATCACTGCTCAGCAGTAGCTGAAACACTGCTATTTTACCAACAGCTTTCTGGCTACAAGTACAAAGCACAGCACTATAGATACTGCTGTGGGGGAAAGTGACTCCATCCCAGACAGACCCAGTGCAGCAGGGAATAAATGTCTGCATGTCTGTTAGTCACTTTGCCCATTCAAATCTGACCTAGTTGGGTTTTTTAGACTGTGGATCCTGTATCTGTACTAGCAGAAACATTTGTGGGCGAGGAATTTGCTAAGACTGTATGCAGAGCTACAAGAGATCTTTGTTTTCCTCTGGGACACAATTACTGACTTCTGTCACCACAGTTAATGTTAACCCTGTTACTAACTTCACCAGGCCTATTAGCAGCACCTCTCAAGTTTTCCTGCTTCAGTTCATGATGGGTAGGGTACTAAGAAGTGAGCCCAGAGCATCTTGAGTAGTGTGATAAGAAGGGATATTATTCCAGGCTGTAAGATACTACAAGGTGGCACAGCACCGCAATAGAGCATGAGGCCCCAGCCTTTACCCTTCTCCCTGCTCCCCACACAACAGGCTAAGGCTGAGAAGGCTCAGGTCAGCTTGCTGTGAAATTGGGCTGTGGAGTACAGAGAGGAGTTTGCACTGCGTAAAGATATGGAATTCTCTCTTCTCAGTGCATTACATAAAACAAAAAAAAACCAACTTTGCCCAATGAGAAACAAAGATTGCACGTGTACATGAGTAACTTACCTGTTCACTAATGGAGCTGTCATCCCCGGATACAGCTAGAGCTGAGACATGGGCCCAGCTGTTTGCCATGCAACACCTGTGCTCCGTTCCATTTCTAAGATAGCAACTTTCACCACCATTAAGCAGTCTTTAAAATCTCACATAACATGTGCTCTCTGAGCTGCAGAATAGAACCTTATGCACCAATACTGAGTTTCTTACATTAGTCACCATAATCTGATTTCCTCTTCTTGTGAGGAGTCAGGCTGTGACAAATTGTTTGAGCCAACAGGCCTGCCACGAGATATGGTTTGCATCGTTAGCAGTTTTCACAGAAGAGGAAAGTAGAGACAAAACACATTTTGCTGAAACTTCTCTTTTGCATGACATTAGTAGGGGAAAAGAAGCACATTTTCTATAAATATTCAGTGAATACCATAAAAGATCATATGTTTCTATTTCCCTTGACTAAAATATTTTACAGTTTTTTCCTGTACAGGTACTGTATGAGGTAGTTTTAATTTCAGCTACCAGCTAATCTATGCTTCAGCGCATTATAGACAACACAATCTCCTCCCAAACCTCACTCAGAGACAGACTATTATTTCAGAAGAATCCCTGATTTATTTAGTATTGAAATGACATATTTAATCTGGTTTATAATACTTTCTGTAGATAGATGTTTTACTCACTGTGGTTGTAAAATTTAAGGAGGTCTATGATTAAATATGAACAATTTATATAATGTACCATATGCTCTTTATGGAATAAAGAGAAGGTTAGGCTGCATTTGGCTCAAGTCTGAATTTATGAAATAAATAAGTGTCTTTTTCAGCCTTAGCATACATTCTGATTTGAGCGCATTTCTGGGGCCAACAATCAGGGAGAAGGGGCTGAAGCAGTAGATATGGTCTCAGAGAAGAAAGAAAAAAATAGTTAGTCATGGTGAATAATGTAAGAATACACAAATTGACTTCCTAGAATATGTGAAAGGTCTCTTTAGTTCATATTCCATCTTAGGCAGTGGATAAATCAGTGAAATTATTTGCTTGGAAAGCAAAATATTCATAGTGATGGAACAAGAATGATAAAACAGGATGAAGAGACACCTACCTCAAGTGTAAGTACACAAATGGGAAGGAGGAACTGAAGCACCACATATGGTCAGAAAACTATTACATTGCAGGAATAACCAAACTGTGATGGGTTAGCTGTCAGGGGAGAAGGGAACTATCCCTCTGTGAAGCAGCAGCTCAGATGTGGGGATGGGCAACAGGCTGGGCAAGAGTTCAAGGGTCAGAATCAGAGAAGAAGTCAGTGAAGGTGTGATCATGGTGGGACTGTTCTGCAGATATAGTACAGCTGAGGAACTGTCAATGCTTCTCATCTAAAAAAAAAGTCTTTAAACAACCCAAGGAAGTCTACAGATCATAGGCTATTCCTTTACAGGGGCTTTAACCTCACTGACACCCACTGAAAGTCAAAACAGCAGTATCCAAGCAATCCAGGGAATTTCTGGAAGGTAAGAATTGCTCCTTGATACAGGCACTGGGTGAGCTGGCCAGAGTTGTGAACAGCTGTATTTGTTATTCAGAAATGAGGAAAAGTGGTTAAGGGTGTGACTCTAAGGATGTGTCCCTTGTCCGTAGGGACCATGAAAGGAAGCTGAAGATTATGTGGGAGTAGGGAAGGCAACTACCAGAGCATAGACTCTGGTTTTCAGAAGAGTTGATTTTGGATTATCAAAGAGCTGGTAAGTGGGATCATTTGGAATGAAAACTTCATAAACAAAAACTTCGGAACAAAGAAGATTTGGGGGTGTTTCTGAAAGGAACAGGTCATACAGTGACAGCAGGCACAGATAAAGTTGTGACCAACCAACAAACTCCTACACCTGAATCAGTCTCAGTGGAAATGGATACAGGTGATGTGATTGTGAAGCTTAACGGAGAATGTAGCGACCTACCACAGCTGCTGCAAAGATGGCTTAACTTAGCACAAAGAGGACCAGGCTTTTCCAATGTTAGCAGTTTCTCAGAGTTAATTAAGAGTTTGAAAGTTTTCTCAACTTAGATCAGCAAGTGGGAAGTGTAGATGTGGTTCAGTTCAAGATGGAGTATACAAGTTTAACAACAACCAAATGACCTTTGAACAGAGCAACAGACTATTGCTGGCTTCAAGCTGCCTATTCCTTCCTGGTAATGGAGAAAAAAGCATTGTAATGGTGTGCATATACAGACAGGCAATGGGAATCACATTTGCATCATGTTTCAAGTATATATTGCAAGTGTTATGTCCTTGTTACATTCTGCACACTGTAGAGTATTGCAATTCCATTTTAGTACATTGCTGTATCACTCTGCCAAATCAAATCCCTTGTAATTTATTCAAATAAATGTGTTATCAAATATTAACTTCTCATGTAGAATATCTTCACGAACCCAGTCAGACAATGCTGGACTCTTAGAAAGGTCCTCAATGGCATATTTACCTTAGCTTTCATTGATGTCTCCGAGGCCTCTGTGCTTAGCAAAAGGCTTTAAGAAGTCCAAGGAAAAAAATTGTTACGCTAGAATGAGTTCAGCCAAGAGGTTCACAAAGATGATGAGGGCCAGAGCACTTGCTCTGTGCAGAGATCTGAGAGAGCTGGGCTTGTTCAGTCTGCAGAAGAGATAGCTTTGAAGGAACCCAGCTGCAGCTCCTGTGCCTATGGGGAGGGTATTGAGGAGATGGAAATGAGTTCTTTGCATTAGTGCATGGTGGGAAGATGAGATCAAGGCTGTAAATCAAAACAAGAGAGGTTGAGACCAAATATGAGGAAAAACCTAAGGGCAGCCTAGCAGTAGAGGAAGTTGAGCAGACAGGTTGTGCTAGATCTACCCTTGAAGGTTTTTCAAAGTGCTGAACAACCAGGTTTGATCCCATACCTGGCCCTACTGTGAGGAGAAGGTTGGGGAGACAGTTCTTGAGGTCCTTTTCACACTGCGTGGATCTGTGATTCTGTGATTCTTTTCAGTAAGGATACATTACACAATGAGAAAAAGCATGATACTAGACATTCCTTGTTTCTAGAAACTTGAAGGAGTGTCCTGAGCCAGCAACTGAGTTTCTATTTTATGCTTAATAGTCTTTCTTCCATGAATAAGTCTAACCAAGTTATAACTTCTGCCTTAAGACTGTCAAGCCTATTCTGTGGCAATAACATCAGTGGTGCTTGCAATAACTTGTTTGCAACACACTGTCCATCAATTTACTCAAGGGCCCTTTTGTATTATGGGAAAAGGTAATTAATTGTTCCCTATTCCTCTTCTCATTTATGATTTCTTCATAGGAATTTTTTTTTCTCTTTTCTGCTCTCAGTCACATCAAAGTTGAAGAATCTTGATCCATTCAATAACTTTCAACATAACTCTGGTGATTCTCTGAAACTTTGCTTAGCTTTACCAGACCTTTTTTGAAAAGATGCTGATGAGGACAACCAGATCTATTCATAGTGTTCAGGATTCTGATGCACCATAAATGTACACAACAACACAGTCATGTTTCCTGATTTGTTCTCTGTCCTTTATTAATAATTTCTAGCTTGCTTATTTGTTTGGTATAGAACGCTATGTTGTTGTGAGATGTTTTCATACAATTATCCATAACAACACTTTCTCCTCTGAGTGGTAATGGCTAATTTAGAAGCTATCACTGTGTATACATACTTAGGCTTGTTTTTCTCCAGGTGCATTACTTTGCATTCATCAGCACTGGATTTCACTCACCACTTTATCACCCAGCCACTCAGTGCTATCATGAGACTATTTCCTAACTCTCTTCATCTGGCTCTGAATTTTAATACCTGGAAAAACGTTATCAGGAAATCTGTCACCTCATTGTGTATCTTCTTTTCCAGACAAATGAGTACACTGAATGACAAGGCCTCAACTTTGTACACCGTTGTATTTCACTTTTAACTCCCAATCCCAGCTGCTCCTTTAATTTCCTGTTAACAGTCTCCCCCAAAATTCTAGCATCTCTTTGTGAAGCCTGAATTCTTACAGAAGTTACAAGAGATTTTTTGCTCCTAGAAAAAAGTTACATTTACAGTCATGGCTGTCACCATCACAGTAGCCCTTAGAAAGTATCTCACAAAGCCAGTTTGTTTAACAGCACTTGTTTACTTTTTCCCTTGCATCAGTCTTTCTTCCTCTGCCATTTATAAACCAACTTTGCCCTGCTGTTAGAGTGTCCTCTGGAGAGTGCTTCTCCCATCAATTTTCAGATTCTTTCTATTCCCATACCATTTTAGCCCCACCTTATATTTAGACTTCTGGTATTTATCTAAACGTCTGGACATCTTACTCTGTTTCCCTGTCTTTATGTGTCTTGTTTACAAAGGCCTTTATTTGTTGAGACAGCACTTTGACTATATTTTACCTAAATTTTATTTGCACCTGCCACAGATGTGGCAGGTGAGATGTATAGAGTTATTATAAACCGTAGGATACTGCAAGCATGCTTCCATGTGCAGCTGGGGGTATCACACTTCTTGAAAGATAACTCCTGCCAACTCCTTCCTTTCTCTGCTCCCTGAAAGTCTGTCTCTGCATTGCTAACTCCTTGGACTTATCTTACCAGTGCAAATGACTTCATAACACATAAAATAAAACATAAATAATACAGATTTATCAAAGAAGTTTTAAATTCTAGGGCTAATTCTTCTACCTACAGGCAATGGACTGGGCTGGAATTACACAAATTGAAAACTGCCTCATCTGTTAAAATATAGCATTATATTGCAGTATGCCTGATTTTCTACCTCAAGATTGCACTAAAATTTTTCTATATATAAAATCATTTTATGTTATCATTTTCATACTCAGTGAAGAGTCAAACTGTGCAAGGGCATCTAAACTTTTCTGGTTTGCTCCAGGGAAAAGGATATATAAAAGATAAAATTACCCTTAGAGCATGACAGCAACTATCTTTATCTTTACCAGTCAGGGATCTTATTGACCTTTAGGAAGAGGAAAATTAGATTATTCTCTACCGAGAGAAAAATAGTATTCATTCTATTGCAATCCAAATGCCCAGCTTTCATCTGCAGCAGATTTAGAATTCTTGCTCCTATGTTGAATTAAATAGAATTCATAAAACAAATGTTTAGAGTAGAAGCCATCATTTATAATCATATTTGGGAATACTCACTGCATTCAGGCTTAGTCTTTTGGGACTAAAAATGACCGTGAAACAGGGAGCTCCATGCTTAATAACACATCCTTTCCCCAAACAGATACTTCCTTCACCTGCTTTTAAAGGCAAAGTATTTAGAAGAAAGAGATACTGTCTCAGAGCACAAAATATTTTACATATTGTAAAATGAGACTAAAATGACATACTAGAAGCATTGTTATAATGTGGGAAAATCTCATGAAACTAAATGAAACAGGGAAAATAATTTCCACAAAATCTTGTTATATTTTCTCTTCTGGAAGCTCAAGTTTTTTCATGAAAATATATTGAAAATATTCAGGAAAAATAACACAGGTAATCTGCAATTCAGAAGTATTTATAAAGTGCAGTTGTAAAATGTTCCTGAAAATAAATTAAAAGTCCAGTTCTGGAGCTAAAAGATTTTTTTTTTCATAGAGAGGAAGAATAATAATTGTTATTATAGCAGTGTAATATCTCAGATTAGGTTTACTTTACTGATGCTTCCAGTTTTGATCAGCAATTACTCTTTTTAAAAAGAAATACAAACAACAGAAAGGAAATGATAATCTGCACTTACAGAACATATGTATTTGATGGGAGGATTTCAAATATACATAACAGAAAATAATCTATATCAAGTAACTAGCATAGTAAAAGTCCCTGGTTGCATTTTCAAATGTTATCCATGGAGAACAAGAAAACTTTTATGTAGAAATTTCTTACAAAATCTGTGTGGCAAGAACAGTCTTCAGTTATACAGGACACAAGTTGCCTTCCTGTGGTATGATTGGCAGAAAGCTAATCCACATTTTCAGAAAGGAGCTCAGAGATAAATTCTTTAAAGAATTGTTTATATCACTTTAAGAAGTCAATAATTATTACATCACAATTACATTATATACTGTCTTTTGAGACTATAATGTGTAATCTAATCTAATCTATTGAATTATTTTTTCCAATCAAGATCTTAGTGTTGTATATCCTTATGGCTATGCTTGGATATTAATAAAATCACTCTGTACAGGAATTATTAACATTAGTGAAAACAACAATTATGCATTCCATTTTAACAATGAGGAACAATTGGGGGAGATTAAGTTTCTGTACATACAGATTTGATGGATTCTTATTTAACATTATATGCCAGAATACAACACAATACAATACAGTACAATACAATAGATTATTTCAGTTGGAGGTTACCTACAACAATCATCTTATCCAGCTGCCTGACCACTTCAGGGCTGACCAAAAACTAAGGAATGTTATTAAGGGCATTGTCCAAACGCCTCTCAAGCATGGACAGGCTGGGGCCATGGACCACCTCTCTAGGAAGCCTGTTCCTGGGTCTGACCATCCTCTTGGTAAAGAAATGCTTCCTAATGCCTAGCCTAAGCCTCCCCTAGTGCAGCTTTGACCCATTCCCACAAGTCCTATCACCGGATAGCAAGGAGAAGAGATCAGCACCTCCCTTTCCACTTCTCCTCCTCAGGGAGCTGTAGAGAGAAATGTGATTGTCCCTCAGCCTCCCTTTCTCCAAACCTGACAAGCATAAAATCGTTAGCCACTCCTTACAGGACTTGCCTTCCAGCCTTGTCACTAGATTTGATGCCCTCTTCCGGAAACATTCAAGAACCTTCCTGTCCTTCTTAATTGCTGGGGTCTAGAACTGCTCACAGTTCTCAAGGTGGGGCCGCACCAAGGCTGAATGCAGTGGGATAATCACCCCTTTTGACCAGCTGTATTTGATGCACTCAAAACTGAGGTTTGCCTTTTTGCCTGTAGGGCCCACTGCTCAGATTAACTGCTCAGATTTCCACTGAAAAACCCTTTCTCCTTTCAGTAGACTTTTCAACACTTGGATATGTTCCTTTACAGCTGGCGTGCACTGTAGCTCTCCTGGTAAGGGCTGACACAAAGGAGACTCATGGAGTCTTTACAACTGCCTGAAAGGAGGTTGTAGCAAGGTTGTGGGGTTGGCCTTTTCTCCCAGGCAACCAGCAACAGGACAAGAGGAAATGGCCTCAAGCTGTACGAGCGGAGGTTAAGGCTGGACATCAGGAAGAATTTCTTAACTGGAAGGGTTGTCAAGCATTGGAACAAACTGCCCAGGGAAGTGGTTAAGTCACTATCCTGGAAGTGTTCAAGAAATGACTGGGTGTGGCATTTAGTGCTGTGGTTCTGTTGACATGGTGATGTTCAATCAAATGTTGGACTCAATGATCATCGAGGTCTTTTCCAATTTCAATGATTCTATGATTCTATGATTCTAGAGCAATATAACAGTAGAAAAGAAATCATTTGTAGTATCAGCAGAAATCAGTTAATTGAGATAATGCTGCTTACTGAAATACGTCTAAGACATTTTTTAAATAGACTCTTCAGTGTCACCCTCGCACTTATACAGACTCTCTGCTGAAAGTCTGCCTGATAACATTAAATTATGCGAAATTATATAAAAGTTCTCTTAATTTCGCTGTAAGTAAATCAGAGATATAATTTAGCTGACTGTCTTTGCCAGCATAAGAGTGTTTTGAATGTCTTGCTTGAAGGGCCACCAATAAGCAAGGAGCTAAGACACTTTTAAGTCTGCATTGTGATCCAACCAAAATACCTCTGGGCTGTTTTCCCTGATATTTTGAAACTTCTAGCAAATGATCAAAGAAACAAACTGTTGGCATAAGAGGGAATGCTGTGACTGATAAACACCTAAAACTGTGGACTCTGCCAGCCTTTTACGAATCAGAAAATGGCTTGATTCACAAATCAGTAAGTAAAATGAACATTGCTAAATGTGCTTAGTGAGGATAATAATGTTGCTTTTTGTCTTCTCATATTTAGTCCTATTAGACATATTGAATCATATCTTATAAACATTGCATTGGACAGGAGAGAACAAATATATGAAAATAAACACAAAATATCATTTTTGAAAAATCAAAATTTAAAATGTTTGAGAAACAATGACACTGTGACCTGGTTAAAAAAGAGAACAAACAACAGCATTCATCCCACTGAAGTCTTAGAATATTTATTTCCTTCTATTTTCACAGAAGCAATTGCGTAAAACAGACTGTATAAGAAGATAACGCAAGAGAGATGTTCCAAAGAAACAGACATCATCTAAAGATGACCTCCAAGCCATTTACACATTTGAATGACAGTAATTGCCATAATGGCCTCTGTTTCAGAGTTACATACTCTGAGTTCTCCTAACCTATCCTGTTATTCTGTGTGGCAACCACAGCTCACACTAAGCAGTAGCCATCCTGAAATTACATTTTTTTCCTCTTTCTTTTTTGCCTTCTAATGTTTCATCATATCAAAAGCTATCTAGAACACTCACAGGAGACAACTCATTTACTATATAGTAATCCCTGAGAGTCAAGAGTCAAGTGTTCCATTTAATGCCTCAGCTGAAATGACCAACACTGCACTGACACAAACTTCTGCACAAAATTCAGCACAACTATCCAAACAATCTCACACCACTTCTTCCAGTCTGTTTAAGATTCAAGATTCCCCTTCTACATACCATTTACGGGCAATAAAAAACCAGAAATGTCCAAAAATAGTATTTGGCAACTACAAATAATTTAACGTCAGATTTCCCTTCAGATCTCTTGGTTGTTTACCAAGATGAGTATTCTATTGATGTATTTTAATATCAATACAAAAAAACTGATGGATTGGGTAAACAGCAAGCCACAAATTTCTTTACATAGTTCTCTTTTACAGTATATTTCTACACTCTTTTTCTGTTAAAGTTTGCATTTGGGTGGTGACCACATCTTCGCTGTGACAACCTGTCTCCTTCATGTAAATTTTTCTTTCACAGAATTTTTATTTTTGCTTATTTATCTTCATTTTATATTTTTTCCCCTTTCCTAAACTGCCAAAACTGATTTAACTTGTGGCACTTCCTTGCTGTATCTTTGCAGTATGTTCTTTGTAGCAAGTGAACCAAGATCTCCGTGCTTTGAGTGCCTGTCAAAAGTGATCTGGGAATTTAAGATCAAAACAGGACTGCAATCCCCATGTGTTGAGAGGCTGCTCACTTTTCCATTCCCAAATTCTACAGTGAGGTACTGACAACACTCTAGTAACCAAAAGTTTTCCTTTTGGTCCATAACTATGTGGAATTTGACTGTCTGCCCTATCATGAGGGGGTTTTGCCTACTGTGAGATAGTGGATGGAGCGCTCCATCCTCCCCTTCATCCCTCTGCTACCATTCCCTGTGCCCAGAACCTATCTGCAGGAGAAAGTAAATGCATTATGTCTCATCTCTGCAACTCAGACACTATCTGCTCCCAAATTTATGTGTTGGATCACCAATTGCAGTAATCCTTCCGAGCCTTGCTTCAGATACTGTAACCAATGAACTATCCACATCCTGTGTAGGTCCAAAGATGTGGCTCAATACCAGGTAGGTACTGGAAAAGGGAAGGTGAACAGAGTTGGAGCTTTTGTTCCCTTATGAACAAGCTGTGTCTTAAATCTATTTCAAGCCATGGAGATTTTTGTATTTTTGTATTTCAGTTGTCACACAGACCCAGTTATATGATCTGCAGGCACAGTAGCAGTACTGCAAGATTACATCTTATTTGGACTTCCACCAGGACAAGATTTCTGCACTGAAAATATTTGTATTCCAGTCTACCTGTATGAGAAAAAGTAGTGAATTATGCACTTACAGTGGTTTCAAAACATTAGAAAGTACTGAGTAATGCCAACAATTTAAAGGAAGAACAGTAATGTATGTTAAGTCAAATTTTATTTGTTGAAATTATGAAGTTCTGGCCTAGCTCTGAATGATGAAAATAAAAGTAACTTAGTTAAAAGTAAATTAAGAAGTATATCTATATACACAACTTGTGTAAATAGCTCATCTAATGGAAAGAAAGTGAATGTGTAATGCAAAATCATTTACAAAGACTGCAAGAGATTAAGGGGATTCACAACTAACAAGAAAATTGAGAGTTTATGCCATGAGCCAGTTCAATCCCTCTGGCAGAGGCTTTATTTTTGTAAACAAAAGGAACTCAAAATGCATCAGTTTTAGGTTCTGGGTATAATTTTTATGCACTGAAAATTCGCCATCTTACTGTAATTTTAGCTCATCATCTGACATAGCAAATCCAAACAAGACCGTAATGGTCCTTCTATTATGGGCTTCACTTCTAATTACCAAGATTATCTGATAAGCCCCAGCCTTAGTTTTCTGGGGACAAAATATTTGGAAACAAAAGAGCTTGGGTAAACTGATTTAATATAAGACTGAGGGCAAAGGATTATGAGAATATAATGTACCATGATATGCATAAACCCCAGGAAGGCATAGCACTGTCATGAACACTTGTGAAGGTGTATGGATTTTGATAGCACTGGAAGCAGAGGCAAAGAGCAGCTCTGTGGTGAAGTATATTTTAGCAACTTGAGAAAACTATTGAGTGATTTTAGAGAATTTTCAATGATTTTTCAATATATCTCTCAAAAACAACAGAGACTATCAATTCTCATACTCTGCAGGAAAATTTTTGTAGCTAATCATTCTTATTTAGAGTCACTCAGAAAACCTCCAGGTTTTTTATCAGCTCCATGTTAAGCATGGATTGAAAAACAGGACTGAGTATGATGTTCTCACATTTTCTCTTAGAAAGAAGCAATTCTTACATATTTCTGAAGAACAGAAAAAATATATAAAACTTGCTATTATTCATATTTCTACCAATGCATCACATACACAGGCTCCAAATTCCAAGTTTAAGCAACAGGTTGTATTACAAAGTATTCACTAAGACATTAGGAGCAGCCACCACTTCCAGCAGCCCTGGCCCAAGACTCCCTCCTGTCCAACTATCTGGGGATCTGGGTCTCTGCTTGGGCTGACAGACACAGCTGCTGCTTTCCCACTTGCAGATCCATCCAGTAGGAAAGCTGAGCATATATCCCAGAAAAACACACACAGAAGAACACAGAGGACAAGACACAGCTAGATACACAGAGAGGGTGCTGCCTTCAACCATGCCTGCATATAGGATTGACATAAGAGGTAAGCCCAGAGAGCCCTATCTGCTCATTCTCTTGGACTGGCAGAGACATGAGGTCACTCAGGCAGGAAGGCCCATGGCACTCTCCTGCCCCATGAGTCACCAACTCACTGGTTCAGCTCAGTGCTTGGTGCAAACAAACACAGGTGCTTGCCAAGCATCATATCATAGAATCATAGAATCATAGAATCATAGAATCATAGAATCATAGAATCATAGAATCACAGAATCATGGAATCATAGAATATACTGACTTGGAAGGAACCCATCAGAATCACCAAGTCTAAATCCTAGCCCTATGCGGGACACCCTAAATATCACACCATGTGTCTGAGAGCGTCCTTGAACATATGACCTTAAAGGTAGCTACAGTTTTAGGCCAAGTATTACAGAATCGCAGAATGATTGACATTGGAATGGACCTCTGAAGGTCATCTAGTCCAACCCCTCTGCTCAAGGAGAGCCACCAAGAGCCAGTTCCTCAGGACCGTGTCCAGATGTCTTTTGAACATCTCCAAGGATAGAGATATGCAAGTAATCTGTAGATGTTCAAATAACTTGTATCTTATCCATGCAAAAATAAGAATGGGATGGAAACAGGGAATAACTCTCACAAAGCCTAATTTTATGCACATAAGTGCCTTAAAAGTAATTGATTTCTTTAGACTTCCTGTTTGGCCAAGTGAAAGGCAAGGTATGTAACCCAGGTGCTCAGAATAACTCTGATTTCCAGGGAGGATACAAAGCATTCAAGGGAACTTGGCCACTTATGCACTGAGTTCAGTTCCTCTTCTATGCCAACCAAATTCTCTCCATTGTCCTCAGGGCAAGTGACATGGCACACCTCACACTTACAAAGCCCTTCTCTCCATCCTCCCGCAATACTAGTCTTGGCCATACTGCTTATTGGCCTACACTGCCTCCAGGCCGTGTTATCCTGTTTGGTTGGCCCAGACCAAAGCTGCCAGGAACATGCTAGAAAGCAAACAGCATGGATGATCAATCACATGCCAGTCCTCAAACCATGTCTCAAACTGTTTAATTTCCTTTTATATAGTCATGGTCAAGGAAGCTGCTCCTCATACCGTGCTTCTAGACATGATCACCATTTTTGTATGTCATTGGTGCCTATAATTAAGTAATGAATTCACTCATTTTGGAAACTACTCTAGCCCATGCAGACTTTGGTAGAATAACAGATTTTCAAAGGTCACGCTTTCCACAACTCTTCCATGGGAAGGATCCCACAAACCTCCATCATCCTCTTTAGGCAAAGTCAGTAAGTTTAGCTTAACCTGTCAGTGAAAGCAGTTGAAGCTAAACCAACTTTGCTAAAGGCAGATCAAGGAGAATTCACATGATCCTCAAAGCAGGAAGGGGATAAAGCCATGCTCACTAGAAATGAGCCTATGGGGCAGGCCTGGGATGGGGCAAAACTTAGTCCAGCTGAAGTGCATGTACACAAATGCAAACAGTCTGGGCAGCAAGCAGGAGGAGCTGGGAGCCGCCACACAGCAGGAATGTTGTGATGTAGTTGCCATCACAGAAATGCAATGGGAAGACACAACTGGAGGGCTGCAATAGATGGCTATAATCTCTTTAGAAGAGACAAGAGAAAAAGGAAAGGTGGTGGGGTAGCACTGTACGTTAAGAAGTGTGTTGATTGTGTGGAAATTAATGATGATGAAGATGACAAGGTTGAGTGCCTATGGGTAAAGATCAGGAGGAAGGTCAACAGGGCAGACATCATGGTGGGCGTCTGTTACAGACCATCTAACCAGGACAAACAGTCAGATGATACACCCTACAAGCTGGTGGCAGAAGTCTCACAGTCAACAGCCCTTTTACTCATGGGCAACTTCAACTTGAGAGATGTCTGGTAGAAATACAACACACAGAGAGGAAGCAGAGGATCCTGGAGTGTGTGAAAGATAACTTCCTAACACAACTGGTAAATGAGCCTACCAGAGGCGATGCCCTGCCAGACCTCTTGTTTGTGAACGTAGATGGACTGATGGGTGATGTGAAAGTCTCTCGGAAAGCAGTCCTTAAAAACAAAGGGACAAAGGAAGGCTGGACATACTTGAAGAAAGAAATCTTGAAGGTGCAGGATCAAGCCATCCCTATGGGCTGAAAGATGAGCCATCAGGGAAGAAGACCAGCCTGGATAAGCAGGGAACTTTCACAGGAACTCAGGCAAAAAAAGAGGGTGTATCACTTTTGGAAAAAGGGGCAGGAAACTCAGGAAGTGTTTAAGGATGTCGTTAGGTCATGCAGAGAGATAATTAGAGATGCAAAAGCTCAATTAGAACTTAACCTGGCCACTTCTGTAAAGGATAAAAATAGTGTTTTTATAAATACAGTAATAGCAAAAGGAGGGGCAAGGTAAACCTCCATTCCTTATTGGACATGAGGGGGAATATAGTCGCCAAAGGTAAGGAAAAGGCTGAGGTACTTAAAACCTTCTTTTCCTCGGTTTTCTGCAGTAAGACAGATGGTCCTTAGGACAGCTGTCCTCTTGAGCTGGTAGACAGGGACAGGAAGCTGAATGGACTCCCTCTAATCCAGGAGGAAACAGTTAGTGATCTGCTGAGCCACTTAGATGCTCACAAGTCTATGGGACCAGATGACATCCATCCTAGGGTCCCGAGGAAGCTGGTGGAAGAGCTCGCCAAGTTGCTCTCCATCATTCATCACCAGTCTTGGCTAAACAGGGAGGTCCCAGGTGACTGGAAGGTGACCAGTGTGATGCCCATCCACAAGAAGGGCCAGAAAGAGGATCCAGGAAACTACAGGCCTGTCAGCCTGACCTCGGTATCTGACAGGTTTATGGAGCAGATCATCTTGAATGCCATCGCACAGCACAAACAAGACAACCAAGGGATCAGACCCAGCCAGCAGAGGCTTAGGAAGGGCAAGTCCTGCCTGGCCAACCTGATGTCCTTTTATGACCAGGTGACCTGCCTGGTGGATGAGTGAAAGGCTGTGGATGTTGTCTACCTGGACTTCAGCAAAGCCTTTGACAATGTCTCCCATTGCATTCTCCTGGAAAAATTAGCAGCCCACAGCTTGGACAGGTGCACTCTTCGCTAGGTTGAGAACTGGCTGGATGGCCAGGCCCAGGGAGTGGTGGTGAATGGAGCTGCACCCAGCTGGCATCCAGTCCCTAGTGGTGTCCCTCAGGGGTCAGTGTTGGGCCCAGTCCCAGTTTAATATCTTTATTGATGATCTGGAGGAGGGGATTGGGTCTAACATTAGAAAATTCGCAGACAGTGTCAAGTTGGGTCAGAGTATTGTTCTGCTGGAGGGTAAGAAGGCTCTGCTGATGGATCTGCAGATTCTGGATTGATGAGTTGAGACCAATGACATGAGGCTCAATGAGACCAGGTGCTGGGCCCTACACTTTGGCCACAACAACCCCATGCAGAGCTACAGACTGGGAGCAGAGTGGCTGGACAGTGGCCAGGCAGAAAGGGACCAGGTGTATTGGCTGAACATGAGCCAGCAGTGTGCCCAGGTGGCCAAAAAGGCAAATGTCATCCTGGCCTGTACCTGCAATAGTGCGGCCAGCAGGACCAAGGCACTGATTTTCTGCCTGTACTCAGCACTGGTGAGGCCACACCTCAAGTGCTGTGTCCAGGTTGGGGGCCGCCAATTCAGGAAGGATGTTGAGGTGCTGGAGTGTGTCCAGAGAAGGGCAGAAAAGTTGGTGAAGGGTCTGGAGCACATGTCCTCTGAGGAAAGGCTGAGGGGACCGAGTCATTTAGTCTGGAGAAGTGGAGGCTCAGGAAAGACTCTCTAAAACTACCTGCAAGGAGGTTGTAGCCAGGTGAGGACTGACCTCTTCTCCCAGGCAACCAGGGACAGGACAAGAGGACACAGTCTTAAGCTGCCCCAGAGAGACATTGGGAAGAAATTCTCCACGGTAAGGGTGATTAGACATTGGAACCAGCTGCCCAGGGAGGTGGTGAAGTCACCATCCCTGAAGGTGTTACATGGCACTTATTGCTATGGTCTAGTTGACATGATGGGGCTCTGACAAAGGTTTGTCTATGACCTCTGAGGTCTTTTCCAACTTAATTGTTTCTGTGATCCTGTGATCCCTCCAGGGCTTGGGTGGTCAGAACACGCAGATAGAAGCCAGCAACAGGCTACTAGTAGAGAGGAAATATGAGGGGTGGTAAAACCGTCATATGATCTTGGGAGCTGGGTTTTGAGGATCAGGCACCAGAATGCAAATAAATTAAACCTTGCCTAATGAACACCTGCACGTAATAATTAGGCCATTTTCTGAGAAAGCAGCAATAAACTACTATACAAGCCAGAGGTAATTATCTCACCAAGTGAGTGAAAAGTTCACACTGACAGGTGATTTAATTATGGACTAATGTGCACTTAAGGATCTTGTGACACAAGTCCATCAATGATTCGTTTTAAACAGAAGTTGATGCCACTACAAATATTCTGAGCCCCGTGCAGCTACAAGCTTTGCAATAAACACAGCTCTGCAGTCCTGTAGCTATTATTTGAATAAGAGGCTCTCTTTTAGGGAAGAAGTCCTTGCCACTGGAAAGAAGCTTGAAGAATGCATGTGTACTGTGGCTGACAGCAGTTGATATCATTAAGCCCTTCTTCTCCTGGTCTTACAGTCCTTGTTGCAATCATGGATAATATCACATACTGATGCCAGTGGTGCTCATCTGGCAATGACCTACAATGAATACCACAGGTGCATTGAGACAGAGGAGGTAGATGGGCCCGAATGAGAAAACCTACCTCTACAACAAAGTAAGGGGGGAAAGGTTATGTTTTACCCTCTAAAAGGGGAATGGAAAGGAAAAAGGAAAAAAAAAAGAAAGAGAAAAAAAACGAAAAAGGAAAAAGTAAAAAGGAAAGAGATATTGTCAGCAAGGATTCACTCATCACTTTGTTGTTTACCTATAATATTACACTGTAATTTTGATTTAAGAAGTCACATTCACCTTCTCTATCTAGTGCCTTAGCTACAAGCATACCTAATTGTAGTGATGTAACTAGTAATGGGTTTTTGTTTTTAAGCAGCTGAAATTATCTGGTGTTATAATAGTGTTGTGGTCCCACACAAGCTTGTTCGTCTTCCTCCACACACTGAATTTGTTGTTTGTTTACTTACCTAAGGGACTGCAGTGAGAATATTTGCAAAGGGGCCAGCAAACCATCGTGTCAGCACTATGATTAGGGTCTGTGAGTTGCTGACTAAAGGGAAGCAAGTGGCTCAAAGTAGAAAGGGGGTGGAAGAACTCTGCTACCTGTGAAAAAGCAACCATGATCAGAAGGATGGTATTTACTGCTATTCAGACATAAGGCAATCTCAGTTACTTTGTATTGACAGTGTGGACTTGAAAGACATCAGCTGACCATGGATACACACATTTGTAAGGACCATGTTTCAAGTTTACCTCATCTATTTTTTAGAAAAACATCAGAAAGGCACCATTAGAGATGGCTCTTAAAAGACTGGGAGATACTCTAGTTTAGAAACTAAATCAGCCTCCGGTTTTCAATCAAAGGCACTCTCTATGGAGCTCTTACATTACTAGGAAAGAACCACAGTGTGGAGTTGCCAGAGGTAAGCTGCAGCTGCTGCTGTTTGTGTATGATATTCCTAGGCTGCGTGCAGCATTTCTGAAAATCAGGTGTCCTCGGTGAAAGGTGAAGCTGCACTGCAGCCCCACTTGAATCTACTTCTGCAGCTCTCAACTTCATGCCCTTGCTTTGCCTGGTGTTGGAATGATTTTCAAAATTCAAACAGCAGGTGTAAGGCTTATTTGTTCTTTTATATCATGGTATTCATTGGTACCAAGAATTTTGTTAAATGTGTTTAGTTTGAAGGAGTAGAGAATGACAACATATGTACTCCTAAGATTTGGCATGCTCTTTCAACTACATAAGGAGACAGACCGAATCACAAATCCTTCTGAACAGCTTGTTCCCAGTGCCAATATTTGTTCACAGTGGGAGAGGTATCATGACTGTGACAGAGTTCATGGTCACTTTCAGAATAAACAGATTGTCATAAAAAAACAACTTTGGAGAAAACATTTTGTTGTCAAAAACATCCATGTGCTCCTGCCAAGACACTTTGAATCCTAAAGTGGTGCTCGGGAAAGTGACATTTAGCTTGAGAGATCCCACTTGTGCTTTCTTTTGGTGTGCACATCGTGGTGTTTCCCACTGGTTGCCAAGCTGCAGATGGCTATATTTGGATAACTGTGTCTTTTTTAGACCACTGATCTTTCTGTTATCGACATGGTTAATACAAATTACAGGACAATCCTTCATATCCACTGAGAGTCACTAAGGGAATTCTATGAGCAAATTAGATCAAAGTTAAAGTTAAATACAATAAAATACTAACAACACTTCTTGAACATTGTTTATTATGTTGAGAATATGGCAAAGAAAATATATAGTCACTGTATTAGAAATACAATTTTATAATTAATCTCAAGAATAATGTGCTAAGCACAATTCATTTTATAATGCCCTTTCATTTTCATTAGAAACAGACTTTCTAAACTTGAGTGCTGTAATTAAAGTAAATGTGTTTTAAAGGTAGGTAATCCCCTTTTGTTTATGCCTGCTAGCTACATATTGACTCTTCTCATCTGTATTAGCACACAAGCGCTGTATTTTAATTAAGTAGAGTTTCCAATTAGCAAACCGTAATACTTCACATATTTAGCCAAAGCATTTGAAGTTCTCCAGGAATGTTTTTTATCATTGAAGTTAGTTTTGCATACTTGTCATGTGCAATTAGGCAGCTCAACTAAGAGTTTACTCAAAACTCACTCAGTGACTATGTGCAAGTCAACTGAAATACTTATTTACTTTTGCTATTAACAAAGGAAGAAACCGTTTAGCGAAATCAGGAACTATTCAAAGATCCTAACGTATCAAATTATACACTGAAACACAATTGAATTATGTATTTATTAAATAACTTCTGATATACATGGAAGCAATTTCTTGCTTGGATCCTGCTACAAGAAAATATTTCAGCAAGTGTGATTTTCAGCTCTGTTATCCATAAGGAAACAAAAGTGTCATCAGTCAGCAAAGATCTTCCTATATAGGAATCCCCAAGTGCTGAAAGACATCGATAAATTATGCATAATGTACTGTAAGTTTGCTGCACTGTTGCCTGGAAACCAAAGCTTAGATCTGACTCATCTGAGAAAGATGTTAAAAATAGTAGCAGACAGACTGGTCACACTCACAGGAAGGATTAATTTTAGTGTGTCTGGGATGCCCTGGCCGTCGTGACTTTTTGCAGTTTCCTATGATAATATTAAATAGGCAAGAGTGCTCCAAAGTGTTCAGAAATTTTCAAGAATGTTCAGATGGGACCACCTTTCCATTCTAAGTTGGATTTTCCATAGTTCCAATGGGAAAAGTAAAGATGTGAGTAAAGATGCAGAGATCTGGAGAAATTATTTGTCTTCTATTACCATTTTGAAGTTAAGCATTCCTCCAGCTCAGATGGTTGTTATTAATTTCCTGATAGACACAACACATCTATCTATCTATAGAAATTTGGTTTGTATTTATATTTAGGAATGAGAAAGTTGGCATAAAGTGCCCTACAATTTCAAAATGTTCCCTTTTTTTCCCTACAGTAATGTGCAAAGAGCACAGAAGATTAAGTTATTGAACAAAGTAGATCCTACTTTCAATCATTGTATAGTAAATAAAGGAAATAAAATATTCATCTATTACACCTGCTTGTAGAAGAGAGTGATAAACATGATATATTGTAGTATTTCATCTGTTTTAATTTTTTTCCCCAATATGACACATGGTCAAATAACAGAATTATAAACATTCTTAGAACAACAACACAGAGTTACACTCTTGTAACACATTCTCTTTCTCTCTCTAAGGCTGACCCTGCATCAGTAATCTTAGACCCAATGAGACGTGGCTTACATTCCTAGCTGCTTATTTTAAATTACTAACAAACCAACACACATAGATTAGGGTATTATCTGAGATTGCAAAGCTTCTATTCTTTAGCATGGTGAGCAACATATGGAAATTACTATTTCACTTCTTACTTTTGAATTAATTCTTCTGTTGCTCATATGTGCATAGATGCTTCTTCAAAAGCTGATAAAAGTGACTAAATTGAGCAGAAAGTCAGATATGATACTCTGACTTATATATTATAATTTTAAAATTTAGATTATTGTTGAAAAATGAAATTTTTCCATATACCTAGTGATAGCAGCTTTTTATTATCAAACATATTATGACCTCATAATTTTGCAAAGGAAAATTAAAACTTGACAAAGGAACAAGAATGACTGATTGGAGCAAGCTTTAGAAAGACATCTGAGGTAGAAATCCACAACACTGAGTGAATATGTGCCTGTCTACATGCAGATAATCACTCCCACAAATATAGCACAAGATTGGTATAAGCACTGTCTTCTATAGTAATCATGACCATAGAACACAATGAAAAATTGATCAGTGGGTCCATTTAACCCACTGATGGGTTAAATGGACATATTTAAGCTAGTGAGGTCTCCTTCTACTTGATTTGCCTTTGATTATTATTTTAGCGTTTTCAATTTGAAAACGTAAATAAGAATCCATGACAAACTTGAGCCACTTGGATGTAATAATCATTTGTTTCAAATGAAGTGTCCTGTCCAATACAAAATATATCTCAAAGATACAGTGTTTCACATATCAAACAACAGGATTTGTACAAATGTCAATGTTTTTGTGACTTAAATGCAGAGGTGAAAAGACTACCTTCGCAATATGAAAAGCCAAGACAGCAAAGTCCTGGCAGAAAGTGCTAATTTTAAGTCCCAGGATCTGTTCTGAAGGACATGAGGACAGGAGCTTCTGGCACCACTCTCTTCTCAGTAATTAGAATATTAGCTAATAGAAACTGTTTATAATGTCATAATGACAGAGGGTAGTAGCACTTGGCTCTCACACAGCCTGAGCTTTACAGTTGACCTCCATCCAGAAACAAACTGGCAGTCACTGGAGATCAGTGTTGCACAAACACAAAATACTACCTATGTAGGCAACTGTATTTTGTTCATACTCAGCTTTCCATTTCAGCCTATAGAGCCACACAGAGAACACTATAGAAATTTTATCTCACACTCGCAGATGTTGTGGTGACTGAACCAACCACAGTAATGCCCAGGGGGCAACATAGCCCAGATAAAGAGATTTGGTGGGCTGGCTCCAAAAGTGAAATGCCCCTCCGTGAGAATGGTTCCTCCCACTGAATTCCTGTGACCTGATGTAGGCTCAGTCTGTCTGATTGACAGTGGACAGACACCCCTTGTATCTCCTGAGAAAGGGTAACCAGATCTGTCCTGCCCTTCCCTTCTTCCTATAGGTCATTGCTATGTCATCCCCGCCTCCTTCTCTGTACCCTTTTAAATGCATACTGGGCGGAAGTTTACTCTCTTCATATCCAGACCCCTTCGCGGGAGTTTCTACAATAAACCCTTGGAATACCGACCAAAGGGCTGCCTGGCTCTTTTATCTCTGGCTACGCTTGGGCAATCCATAAGCCCCGGGCATGCGTGGCTCCGTGCCTTCCACCGCATGGGTGAGGAAGCTGGCTAGCGAGGTACCAAAGGTGCCACAGAGTGTCCTCCTCTTATGCTGGGCACCTCTGGACAAGCTGCAGCTCTCCTGGCCCAGCCAGCGTGTCAGCATACTAATATACACAGAGATATAGATTTCTGTGGCAAAGGATACCATCAAGTAAAAAGGCTTTGCTCTCCTTGTCAGTCACAGCTATTATTAGCTGCATTTCAGACACATGCACAAATGCACACGCTGTAGCGATACACCTTGGATGGGCCTGCATGGCGATCCCCAGGCTGCCTGTGAAAGAATTAGATTCAGAACTGGTAGCTACAGTGCACAGACTAATCATCCTGCTATCCAGGGGCTGCTCACAACCATATTTATTGGGCAGTTAACACAACTCTGATGCAGGTATATTGCTTCCATGAGCCAAGCCTTTGGCTACACCACAGTGCAGATTAACTAGTTCACTTAGAAAAATCTTTATTGCTGGTGAAGTGTTGTTTTGGATGGAGAAATCAAGCCATTTATTATAAAAATGGCTATTTGAAAAACACAGTAATGCTGGCCTACCTAATCCATCTGGTTGTGCCCCATCAAACCAACTTTTAAATTGCAAAAACCACAGTGGTGAAATATTCCATATAGCTAGGAAAGCTTTCAAAGAGTAATGATCAATTTCTTGTGCTAGATTTTAAACAATTTGATAATAGCAAAGAGTCTCACTGTATAAAAGGTGGGCTTATTTTCATGACCTGTTCCAAGGTACTGAAAAAACCGAAAGCACGTAATTACTGTACCCTTGCATAAGACATAAGGGTATGCTATTTTTTAAGCAAGAACAAGAAAAAAGAATCATTGTTTCTATAGGTGTGGGGAAGCTTTTTTTTGTGAGTCTCCTGGTTCGCATATAGAATGTAACTACACACCTTCAGCTGGGGAAACTGGCTGAGGTCTGGATGATTTCATTTAAAAGAGTTTTATGCATTTAAGCATATAACATGCATTCATCTATGTATTTATCAGTCTGTCTGTCTGTCGATGTATTCTTCGGCTGCACAGAATCTTAAAATGAAAGAAAGCTGGATCCATTATGTGAAAGAGACATCACGCTCTCAAACAATCACTCACTATCCAAATATCATATGCACTACATGCCATGCAAAGAGCTTCAGCTATTTGCCAGGATAGCCATAACACACTTCACATTAAGCAGAATAATCTACATCAGTTAAAATTAATTAGTGCATCAGGTTCTTTTACTGCCATAAATACAACCACAGGGAAAAATTGTTCTATGGCAGCTCAATAGCTTGCAATGGTCTCTTGGTAATGTTTCCTTTCTGGCATAAGAAACACATTCCTTTGATTTTACTTGAATCCTTCAGGCTGGTGAACAGGTTCTGTTTTGCTCTTGTTTAGTATTTTACTCAGCAGGTCTGCATAACAAGAAACAGGTATCATTTGCATTCATGAGAAATGCATGAAAAAACAAAAGCTGACATTCTTTTAAATAGATCCGGGGTAATTTGATTTTTCTTTTGGTAATGCAACTTTTTTTCAGTTTTATTTTTCATAGTGTAAAGATAAATTGACATAATGTTTTATCTTCCATACTTTCTCCTTTGACTCCAAATACGCTATGCATAGTGTTTTTAATAAAATGCTGTTATTCTATATGGAAATTTATTACTTCATACTTTAGGATACTTAGGAATTGGACTATTCATTTTAAAAGGTACTATTTTTCTTACCCTAAGAATTTTAAACAAATACAACAGATAAATAATGTCCAACTCTTCAGCTACTTTAATTTGTAATATAAATTTAGCAGAACAATCTTTTTCCATCTTTCGAAACAGTGCAGAGGCTGATGTTTTATTTTGCCTCTTTCTAAACTTGGTAATGGAGAAATGAAGATATAGATAAATAATAAATGGTAGCTAAATAATAAACAAAGTGAGGAATCCCATTACAGAATTTCTGCCTGTCACAAGGCACAACTCCAGTTCTGTGCTGCAAACATGTATGACTACAAGAGACCTAGATACAACTGGGAGGATGACTCACAAGTTTGTACATCTTAGAGGGTTTTAAGACTGAATCCTATAGGCTACAATAAAACATTAAGATCTGGCCTTAAAAGTCAGAGTGCCATGCTAGAGCACTATCTTATAACTCCTATGATTAGTTTTATAGCCTTTTGAGGAGAAAAAGCTGCTGTTCCACTACAAAGAAAAGCTGCAGAGACACTGGATGGGACTATTCCAGTTCTAATTAACCTGCCTAAATGTTAATTTAGGCAGAGGAAGTTGTATTTAATCATTCAGGTTTGCAAATTATGGCTATGAATGAGATCCAGAGAGCCCATTTAAGTGCTTAAAAGAGTGACTCGTATTCTCAGAAAGCCTGTTCAGAAAGCCAGACATCTCCATCTGTAGCCAGGAAGTCTTTCAGCATCTATTACCTACGTTTTGAACCAAGGATGCTCCCTATGCACCTTGCACAAGTATGCAAAGGAACTAAGACTGTAGATAAGATACGTTAATATAGTTATATCTAAACTCTACCTGCTTCCCTAAATAGTCCTACTCACTGGACATTTTCAAGCCTTCCTAAAATACGTGAAAAGCAGTAATGCCAGCAGAAAGCACTGCCTTACTGGCTAGAGTTCTTGTCATGGCAGGAATTTTTCAGGGAAGAGGAGATCTGTATTCCACCTCATGTTTCATATTACATGGATCCTGGTCACCAAAAACAACCATGGACACTAGAACAAAACATTAGGGCAGAAAGTAGAGTTTCTTCTCCAGGGAACAGGCTAGCTGTAAGGTGTGGATAACACTCCTGCTTTTCTCTGTCCTTATGTTCCCTGATGAGATTAATATTTTCCAGCTTTGTCACAAAGACCACGGAGGAGACATCTGGCTGGTGCCACTTGGAGCACTGAGTTGCTGCAGCATGCAGCAGTCCTGGATAATGTCTCCTGCACCATTCTGCTGGAGCCAACTGCCCACACAGGAGGCTCCCAAAGACACCCTCTCATGCTAACTGCCTACATTTTCTCATGTAGCTGTCATTATGACAAGGAAAATATGCCTAAAGTAACAACTGATTTGTTGGCTTTTGTGATCTTTGCTCTCCCATTCACTTTTTCTTTCTTGTCTGCTGTTGCCATTGAGACTTTATGAAACTACACATTTGCAGCAAATAATGATTATATTTTAAATATCAGGATTCTATCTCATACTATGAGGCTTAGAGAGACATCATTAAAAATGCATATTTCTGGTTATATGTAGGAAGGTCCATCTGCTTCCCTGACCTTTGAAGAGTGCTTGAGGTATAGGCTGGTGCATGAGCTCTTAACATTTCTGTACATGTTGCAGCTTGGAGGAATGACAGGCTGATCTTACTGTGTTGGGAGTTGTAACTTTAAATAATTTGCAAGACGCTTGCCACCCATATGTTAGACCTTTTATCTCACTGTGAACTTAAAAAGAATATATATTCTTTTTTAAAATAATATCACATCACTGTAATAGATCAGATGAACAGTCTATCAAGTCTAATATTTTACACCTGTCTCTTAAACTTTTGAAAAAATACATATGTGTATACATATGCGTGTGTTTGGAGGGGGGGTGAGTGCTTGTGTTAGTGAAAACTTACTGTGTAAACATATTACATCTGTCCAACTGCTTTTAATACTGTCAACTTATCTAAGACTTGTCATCAGTTTTATGGGATTGCAAATCCAGTTGGAGAAGGCAAATGTGTAAAGCAGTAGAATAATCTGAACCATCTGATTTTCTGTGATTTTTTTAAATTTAACTTGCTACTACATATAATGCAGTCTAAAATCAATAAAAGCCATACTAGTGGAGGAGAATCTGGGTGACATATAGACTTCTCAAAGTAGTTAGAAGTGGGAAGTCATGTTTTTTGTAGACTCCAGTTTAGGCTTAATGGTATTTGGTATCTTTAGCAATGACGAGTAATTAAACTACTGCTAATAAAATCTGATGATACAAAAAATCATTGACTAGACCATAATAATAAGTCGCTTATATGGATCTAAGGTGATAAATGTATATTTGTGTATTAGGAAGTAAAATCATTATGGCAATTGTGTTATACTTAGCCATTTCTCAAAAAAATGGCTTTGCTAAAGATAGGGAACATAGAACATACCCTCTCAGCATGATATGCTGGCAGTGAAGGCTAACACAGTCAAACCATGACTAAATTGGGGAGCTTGGAACTGGAATAAATCCAGAGTAGAGCACTAACAAGTACTAAAAATGAATCTGTGGATTACTCTATTCAGTTCTGACAGTCACATCTCAGAAAGAGTGTGGAAAAATGGGGTGACCTTCAGCAAACAACAAGACAGATTTTAAATTCCTTTCGCCTTCAAGGCAATGAATCTCGCACTTGTACCTGCACAGGCTTGCCATGTTAAGGGATGTACTACTCACAAACATTACTCTAGTCATAAAATGAGCCAGCTATTTTCCAAATCTAGCCTGATATTCTATTCTATGATTTCCTGTGGCTATGAATTCCATGCTCTGAAAATAGCTATGTCCATAAATCACCTTTATAACCAATGTTGAAAAGTAGGTGTTTAGGGAGTTTTCAAAACACAATTTTTTTCCTGACATATGGTAAGAGCTCTATTGTGCACAGGGAATTCTAATAGACTTTAAAACTTGCAACAGAAAGTGTTATAAACCATGATAACTGCAGTGAATATACCCAGCTTCTTCTTAAATGTAATGAGCTAAAATATCTCTCTCCTCTATGGAAAGGTCATTAAATATGTTTTTATGGCATATCTGGTAACAGTTACCAATTTGTAATATGCTATAATGTTAATATGGGTGTGCCCCCACAATTATCAATTATATAAAAATGAGTTACTGCACACAAAAACTAGTTTTCAAGTGATAATAATTTGTCCTTAATAAAAAAAAATTCAATAATGTGCTAACAAAAGCAACTATTGGGAGCATACCAATTTTATTTGAATGAAAACTTTTGTCTAATTGAAGAAAACATTGACAGCTCATCTAACGCAACTTTAAATAATAAATAGGAATTTTGAAAGGAATTAACACTAAAGAATGTAAAATTCAGCATGATGAAGGAATAAAATTCATCCATAATATAATTATTTTAGACCAATAACTTTTGTGAGTTTACATGGTAGATATTGTGCAATATTTAAATGCTTCATATGTTCAATGCATGTTTCCATACCATTAAAAAGATAATTTCTAGGAGCTTCAAATGTAGAACAGCATGGGGAAAAAAAGTAACACTTCTGCCTCAGGGAATACACAACACACTATAAACTGCAAGTTACAGAACACATGTGAAATTAAAAAAAAAAAAAAGTTCAGGTTTTATTCCACACAACTAGCAAAACTCATGGCTTCCTTCTGGATTTTCAGGACCTTGAGAGTAGAAAAAAAGCTCTGTAAGTTTTGGTAATCTGCTTCATACTGGCCTCACTCAGTCATCGTAAGGGCTTCAGATAGCTGCTTCTTAAAACTCTAATTCAGCAATGCACAAACTTTATTGCAGAGCAGCCCTTGCTCTGCCAGTGGTGCCATGCTGTGCAACAGTGTCAGTCCTTGCATGTCACCTGCCCAAGTCTTCAGCTGCCCACACAACTCGGAATCTACGACCTCTTAAGCTGGTCTGCTAAATGGTAGCAACACTGATAATAATGTTTTGAAACTAGGGGTCCTGGCTTTGGACCTTTCTGATATAGGCATAAAGAAACGTATTCTTTGGCCAATAAAATTAAACAGAAAGGCTATTGTGAGGTATATTCAGAATTTAATTATATGGATCTCTATAAATACCATGTCTTCACTGGTTTTATTGCAAAATGCTGGTCATCAACTTTCTTGAAGACCAATCTAATTCAAGATTGCAGGACTTCATGGTTTAGGACAGGCAAACTCCAGACATTTCACATCTTTTTCTCAGTGTTTTGAATAGCAGTTCTCAAAGCTACTAAGTAAAGAAAGGCATCACTGGAGAAAGAATATATAGAAAGGATCAATGTGAACAGATGAATTTCTAGAACTGCTACTAACAATTTACAAAAATATTGTTTAAAGTAATTTAATTTCATTCAGAAATGGGAGAAAATTCAGGAAACAGAGGCTTTGTGATCTGTTCAACAGTTTTCATGGAGGAAATTACAGCAGCACCATGTGAATGAATGTGCACATTATTAGAATTGCACTTACTTTTATTTGTGGGTTTGGTGGTTTTTTGCCTTCCTCACTCAGGAAGCATTTAAAACTCCAAGGCTGATCAAGTCTAATTCCTGTTTGTCCTAGAAATGCTGACAGACTTCTACCAATTGCAGAGAAGCAGCCACCACTCCACAAGTTTAAAACTTAGACATAAGCACAAACCCTTCACCATCAGGCTCACTGTTCTCAGCAGAGTTTCTCAAACACATGGCTATGACCAATTAGTACAAGCTGTCCCCTATTCCCATCTCCTGTGGTTTGCAGCACTTCAGGGTGTGATTCTGTCCTTACAGATGGGAAGTGCTATCTTCCATATGGATCATGGTGTTTCCACCTCAGAAATCTTAGAATAGAATATTGCAGTTGAAAGGGCCATATAAAATTCATCTAGACCAACTGTCAATGGCTACTACATTTACTAAATTTGAACATTCTTAAAGCATGTATAAAGTATAATTTATTAATATAACTATAAAAAATAGTGTTAAAATATGTACAGTCATTCAGAAATATACTCTAGATTTCTTTTTAATGCATATATATTTCTCTGAAGGAGAATTCACAAGCTCTCTTCCTATTTTCATCTTCATTTGCAAATATCATTAATAGTTTCACAGGAGACTTACTTCTATGCCTAAAAGCTGATCAAATCATCTAAGCAGCTTGAGCTCAAGTACTGTGAAAATTAAGCATCTCTGTGCCTCCAGAGTACTTCAAAAAGAAACATAGACATTTCAATTTCTGGAGTATATGATCCGTGGTACGACCTTTGGCAAATACTAAAATATAGATCCAGAATGAGTGAAAGGTCTACTGTCTACTCTGAATCCTGTTATCTACTATTAACTACCTAATATCTGAAATAAGTTTGCCACTACTTTTGGACTCTTCAGGGTACGTATAAGTGAATGACTGTATGCCTGCTGTGGCAGAGTTCACTGCTGACCCCACTTAAGCCGTAACCCCCAGTGGTGGCTGTGATGGCTGCATCCAGCTTACTCTGGACTTTGGGGGACAGATGACAACAGGGTAGCCAAAGGATGTCTGGAACAGTGACCCAGATGTCTTTCTGGCATGCAAATAAGACAATAAGTCATTTTTTTTGAAATCTTAGCTACGTACTGTAAAGCATTGATCGTGTGCATATAATCCTTTAGACATAAACCATTGACTGAGTAGGAGTGGATCCAGCCACACCTGTACTTGTCTCTGAGAGGTGGTTTAGGACACAAGGGAGCCTTTTCTGAACCTCATGACCTAGCTAGAGTTGAGGCTCCTAGCAGTTTTGCCTGACTCTGTTCTCTATGCAGTAAATAATCTAGTGTACCTTACTATCAAATCTTGTCAAACCACTGTTGCATTTACTATCAAACTGTTGTATCAATAAAGTGTATTGTTGCTTCTCTCTTACAAGTGCATAGCTCCATCCACAACACCTGTATTAAAGAGGAAGGTTCTGATGCACAATTTATTATCAGCGAAAGGAGAAAAACAACATCATGTGTTATAGACAAAATGCCAAACATATATTTTTGTACTCTTAAATACTGTCATGTACTGCTTTCTTCAACTTGTGTCACCCTTAGCAATGATATTGACTTTTACCTCAAACTTAGTGGCTGCTGGTTTTTTGATTTATTTTACTAATACACATCAATGAAAGCATTAATGGGTTCATAGTTGATTAGTGACTGGTGTTAGTCCTTGCTTCTTATTCTGGAATGATTTACTGTATTCAAAAGGGAAGCAGGTTGATTTATTTAAATTATCTCATTTAATATCTTACACCAAATATCTGGGAGAATAATGAATTACAGCTAAGGACAGCCATCTTCATTTTGTCTGTAATAATTCGAAAGTCACTGAGATGTTATTGGTTCAGAATTGAGTGCTATGGAGCTTTTATTTTATGTATTCATTCATTTCACCTGTGGGAACAGATAGGATGATGGAAAGTAAAATTAATAATGAAAAATAGGATGAAATTGGAGCAGAGACTAGGCAGAATGAAAAATAAGCTCAGAGTTCTGTATAGATGCAGAGAGAAGAGAGAATGGAAAAAAAAACCAAAACAGCAGTAGAGTTGTCAACTTTAAGCCTATAAACAGGGAAAAAAGAATAGTGATGTCCAACAACTGAGTTATACCAAAGACTTTCTAGGATATGTAGCTCATTCTCACAAAAAGTTGTAATTCATGAGATTTGCCACATCCTACTAACAACTACTACACTTATAAGTAAAACTGTCACAGAACTAAGCCTTTGAAAGTTAGGATTTCAGTTCCAGTCCTCTGACAAAGATTACTGCCTAGCTTTGATCAAAACATTTGCTTTTTCTGTCTCTTAATTCTTCATTTATTAATAAGAATTAAAATATTTCTCCTACTTAGAAAGGTTAATGAGGTCAAATCCACTAATAAGTGGTTCAGGGACTACTTAAGCCTCTTGCCAAGTCATTTCTTCCTAGCACATCCACTTCGCATAGGACTTTCCACATCACATATAACCCAGTGATAAAGTGTATTGCGTGCATATGGGGTTTTCTTGAACCCGCAGTCAGGACATGAAGCCAAATTAATGTCAGAGCATGCCAGAAAGAAGGCGCTTGCTTGTGACCAGCATTTGTCTAGACCTAAAGAAATTTTGCTGGAAATAAATACAATACTAACGTGACATAAGACTAGTCAGTGGGAAAGAAGACTAGCCTCACTGAACAGGAAGCTTTCACTGGAACTCAAAGAAAAAGGGTTTTCCACCTTTGGAAGGAGAGGCAGGAAACTCAGGAGCACAAGGATGTCATTAGGTCATGTAGAGAGAAAATTAGAAAGACAAAAGCCGATCTAGAACTCAATCTGGGCAACAACTGTACAAGATAACAAAAAATGTTTTTACAAATATATTAATAACAAAATGAGAGCGAAGGAGAATCTCCATCCATTATTGGATATGGGGGGAACATTGCCACCAAGAATGAGAAAAAAGTTGAGCTACTTAATGCCTTTGCCTCAGACTTTTACAGTAAGATCCTGAGCTGGTAGACAGGGACAGGGAGCACAGTAATCCCCCACCAATCAGGAGGAAGTAGTTAGTGCTCTACCACCTAGACACTCACAAGTCTATGGGACCAAATGAGATTCACTGAGGGTACCAACAGAGATGTTGGAAGAACTCACCAAGCCACTCTCCATACTTTATCAGCAGTCCTGGTTAACCAGGGAGGCTAGCCATCTGCGAGAAGGGCCAGAAGGAGGATCCAGGGAAATACAGGCCTGCCAGCCTGACCTCAGCACTGGGGAAGGTTATAGAATAGATTAGCTGGAGTGCCATCACACAGCACATGTAGGACAACTGGTGGATCAGGCCCAGCTATCATGGGTTCATGGATAGCATGTCCTTCTTGACCAACCTGATCTCCTTTTATGACATAGTGACCTGCCTAGTGGATGAGGGAAAGGCTGTGGACATTGCCTTGACTTCCCTAAGGCCTTTGACACTATCTCTCACAGAATTCTCTTGGAGAAGCTGGCAGCCCATGTCTTAGACAGGTGTAGTTTGCTGTACAGAAAACTGGATAGATAGCTGAGACCAGAGAGTGGTGGTGAATGGAGTTAAATCCAATTGGTGGCCAGTCACAAGCAGTGTTCCTTGGGGTTCAGTGTTGGGGTCACTCCTGTTTAATATTTTGTCAATGATCTGGAAGAGGAGAGTGAGTACAGACAACAATAGATTGGGTGGGAGTGTTAATCTGCTGGAGGGTAGGAAGACTCTGCAGAGGGATCTGGACTGGCTGGATCAATGCACTGAGGCCAATTATAAGAGGTTCAACAAGGCCAAGAATTGGGTCCTGCCCTTCAGTCACAACAACCCCATGCAGAGCTACAGGATGGGGGCAGAGTGACTGGAAAGCACAAGTTTTATAATGAGTGGCTGAGGGAACTGGAATTGTTTAGCCTGGAGAATGAAAGGTTCAGGTGAGACCTTATTATATTCCACAATTTACTACAAGGAGGTTCTTGTGAGGTGATGATCAGCCTCTTCTCCCAGACAACTAGCAATAGGACAAGGGAAAACAGCCTCATGTCGCACCAAGGGAGGTTCAGTTTGGATATTGGGAAAAATTTCTTCACTAAAAAAATGTCCAGGCATTAGAACAGACTCTCCAGACTAGAGGTGAAGTCACCATCCCTGGAAGTATTCAAAACAGAGTAGACGTGGCTTTGCACAATGTGGTCTAGTGGGCACAGTCGTACTCACCTGAAGGTTTGACTAGATGATCCTATAGGTCTTTTCCAACCTTAATGATTCTATGATTCTATGGCATACCTGATGTATACCCTTCATCACTACTCACAGAACTAGATGGATTTTTTAAATAGTTTTCCTTTTTCCAGGAAACCATCTTACAACTAAACTAAGCTTACCGCCTGCTGTCTTCTGTCACTAGTCTATCCAAAAATACCAATCACCGTACTCATTGCAGGCATGCTGTTGGGACAGAACAATGGTCTCCAGAGGCATCCTTTTCATCAGCTGTAGAAAGAGTGGCCTGGGCATTGCAGGGTTAAAGCTTAGTGTTCCCTGGACATTGCAGAATTAAAGCTTAGTGAGTTATCTTTAAAATTTAGTATATTTGAATTTAGTGATGATTTAACAGATAAAAAAATGACAATGACAAAATCTCCAGAGACGTGTATTAACAACTTTGCAGTTCCTTTCATAACCAAACAACTACTATCAGCAAAAAATGCAGAATAAACAAAAGCATTCCAATCAGTTCAGGAGGTTTTGTTGCTGTTTTTGTTCAAGCACCTTGATCTAAATCCTGATTCCCTTTGAGATTAACAGCAGCATTCTAGCTGTCTTCAGGGCTATTGGAAGCTGCTCCACTAAGATGTTGTGCTGCACACTATTTTCTAGAATTGTTAGATACACAAAACAATAGACAAAATCACCTAGAAAGCCCAATTTTAGAGGGCTTCACAAGACTTCTCTTGCTTCCTATAATTTACTGATTAAAACAACTCTACTCTATTAGGAGTTGATTTGCATTTGATACCAAGACACTGTTTAAACCTGAATGCTGTCAGGTCTTTGTTTCCTTCACAAACAATAATGATGTTCATTTCATATATTATTATTATTGCAATAGTGCTGACTGTTTTGTGGTGATGTTTGGAATGCCTAATGCTATGTTTTACAAACAGTGTCTTTTGGGAGATACAATACATTCTCTGCAAGGCCCTGAAAAATGAAACATGTAATTTATCTTTCAGTTCTCCAAATCAGCAGTATTACTTTGATAAGAAAATGATGACTGATTAATGTATTTGTCTAGGTAAACACAAATTATTGATTTGCATATATTGATAAGATAATTGTGTATCAATGATGTAAGAATATCTCCACAGATTAATATGAAAGCCTTAGGACACTTGAATATTTGATTTCAGACACAAGAATCTGTTGTTTATTATTGTTTATATCCAACACCTTTTTTTAAATTAGTATTTTGTATACCATTACTGCATGATACACATGTAGTGTTCTTATTTTCTTGTTTTCTATTGTGGTTAATTATGCATTTCAGCCTTGACTTTGTAAAAAGCTAAGTGCACATTTAACTTCAAGCATGTGACCAGTTTCATGAGTTTCCCAAGAGCAAAGTTTATAATTGGGCCAAGAATACCACTCATTTGGTTTTGGTTACATTTCCCTCCAAGTTCAAGGTTTATCCTTCATAACAGTAAGTACAAACTTCTGAATCTTACATAAGATTTACAGGCATTTCACAAACACCCCAAATAACAATATAAAATAGAATACAGACACCTGTTTTTTAAAAAAGCCATAAAAGTGATACTGCAAACTTGAGAATGTTGCCTGAGGAACAAAATTCAGCTACAGTATTCTAATAAAAGCAACACAAAATGGAAAGCAAATTGTATCTCGATGAAAACAGTTACTTGGATAAGAAGAAATTCTGCAAGCATGTTAAATGATAACAAAGGATTCAAAGGAACCTATTTATAAAATAGGAGGATTGCATTACGACAAAAAATTTTGCTGACTTTACATTGGAGAAGCATGGAATATGCTTTGATGTTTCAGAAATTGCTGTTTCTTTGCCACTTTGCCCACACTATTCTGATCCATATAAAAGGTCATTCAAGTATAAAAAAAGAGCCAAATCAAAGATGATGATGTGAGTGAGGACCGCAGAAATAATACTGACACATAGAAATAATGCACAAAAAGGTCAAGGGAAACCTTACACAGAGGCAGGTTTGCAGAATTATTGACCATCCTTGATCGTACCCCCATTAACTTCCAAATGGTGTCTGAAGGAGCCTAGCAGTGTCAACCACAGCAGCTCCTGCTCAGTGCACTTGGTAGAAGTCAACAGATAGGATTCTGCTTGTAGTTGTGAAAACAGTATGTATCCTGGAGGAAAATTAAGATAACTCCACCTTAATTTATAAACCCTGGATACAATTAAGCTTTAATCATAAGTTTAACATTTGCTAAAAACTTATTTGCAATCTTTAGACATACTTCTTGAAAAAATCTTGAAAAGGCAGGTTCTGAGGAGCAATTCTTTTTTTTTTTTTACATTTGCCTCAGTGATGCAGGTGAAGATCTACAAAAGCACCTGCATCACAAATTGACATTGTCTGCTCTTACCAGTTTGCAGTCCTTTCCAACACAAAATGAATTCCTTGCAGGGGGCTCACATGCATGTTGGAATTTTAAAGATGTGAGTACCATAAATGGAACACATGCTTAGGAAGCTGAAAGAAGATGCAGTATGGTATTTTGACATTCATGTTTCATGGTCAGGATAGTCCATGTGTATTGCTGATTACTTCATTTTCTTTTGATGACAGGCTTTCATTCTGAGATATGCTTCTATGAATTATGTGAAGCAGTTTGAGCAGGAAGGAGGTCCATTTCACCACTGAATGGCTTTGCTGCACAGATAGCAAGATCTGATCCTCTAACAACTGGGATAACAGGTATACCTTCTACAAGAGTTATTCTACCGAAGAGTCCTTTGGTCTGAGCAACCAGCTGACCTCAAAACTCTGCATAGCATAGCATAGAATAGAAAAGAATATATTTTCAGTTAGAAGAGACCTAAAATTATCATATAGTCTATCTGCCTGACTGCTTCAGGGCTGATCAAAATGCAGGATTACTTCCAAGCACAGGAGTATTTCTTATTCGCTCTACATACCCACCTCTTTTCCTGTGTGCCTCATTTCCTGAACAGTGTAGAATAAGCACTGCTATGAGTTTCCTTGCTCTAGGGTCCTGGCCAGACCCTGTTTCTCCCAGGGACTGAGATACCTGGGATTACCTGCTGTTAACCTAGGTTGAGTTCAGATTTCACCAGCAGACTTATCATAGATGGTGGTGATACTGTATCATTAACCTTTTCAAAGTAGCATGTGTTACTGACACATTTTTGAGATCGTTAAATCAGGTGTCTGAAAAATCAAATGCAGGCTTCCTAACAGTATGTAAATAATTAGTGTGCAAAGAAAGGTATGATGAGAATTGGAGAGGAATTCTGTAGGATATGGAAAGAAGAAGCACACGGAAGAAAGGAAGGAGAACAGAGATGCAATAGGAAATTAAAGAGGAAAGACATTAGAAAGTCAAGAAAAGAATAGGACTTGCTCAAAAATGACTAGAGACTTCGAGATTTGTCAGTTTGGGCTGTCCAAACTTCAGGTGGCCAAAAGATCTTGATTTCATGGGAAAGTGTTTACTTATTCTTGAAAACTATTTTAATGTAATTTCTCATTGATTAAGTAATATAAGGTAGGCAAAATCCCTTGTTACTTTTGAGCTATTTGAGGTAATAACCCTAAAGTCTTCTCTAAAAGACAGGTAGGCTCCCTAAAACAAATAATGAGGAAATAGAAAATTATTAGGTATTAAAATATAGAAGGAGATAGAACATAAACAGTGCAATAGGTTTTTTAAAATTGTCTATTTACCTGCGTACAAAACAAAGTTTTAAAAGAATATCAGTAATGCCTGTTTGATAACAGTGAAATTATATTTTTGTTTTAACATAGTTTTCTTTAGCATCTACAGAGCAGCCATTACTCTGTACCATTCTTAAACTACCAGCAAACTAAGTGCTAATCTACCCTTTCCAATCAGGGATCACGGAATACATGCAGATCCTTATTTTTGAGCATATTTGGAGTATTAGTTACTTGTAAAGAGCAAGCAAATATCTGTATTGATCATCCTTTCCATTTCATTGGCCTTGATTATTTGTTTTCCCAGATGGCCACACACGTAAGGTGGGCCCAGATGTGTTTTCTCCATGAGGCAGATTGTCAGACCTATTTTTCTAGTAAGTAATCCTGTCCATTGGCAGCCAATGAGAGCACTTGCTCCTGAATCTAAATACGCCTAATAGTAGCCGAAGTCCATATTTAGGACACAGATTGCTGATTGACTTATTCACAGTTCTTTCTCAGACGTTCCAATCAGCTTTAGAGACGTAGGAGCAGTGCAACTCAAAAAATCAAATGAACAGAGGAAAAAGGGACTTGTTTTTAAAACGACGTTTGCTAGCTGCCTCTTGAGATAAGGAAATGCACAGCACAATGTGTGTGCTGGCTAGCCTCCAAATCCCACCATGAATCCCTGGACTAGATCCCAGAATCTGAATTTGATCAGGGAATGTCTGGAAAGGACATGTTGCTGGCCTTCCATGAGGAGAAACTCTTCTGTTTTGGGCAAGGGGAGATAATGCTCAACCTGAGGAAATGTGCAGGTGGTGGCTCTGAAAGGCATTTACAGCTTACAGTATTAGAACATCAATAGATCTTCTTCCTATCTGTTAGAGCCAGCTTTCCCTACAGTATTGCAAAACACATGTACAAGGCAACTTGCTTTCCTTGCACAAATCTAGCATGCCAAGGAGGAATGCTGGCATGTCCTGACTGCACTTCAGCATCATCTACAAACAGAGCTTCAACATGCCAGTATGCCAATGCTTGTCAATCTGAGAAAGCCACCAACACTTTTAAACCACATTAAGGCTCCATTCATTTCCTAAGAAGCCAAGTTAACTGAAAGGAGATAAAAATTAAGTATTCAAGGATAAAAAAAAATTAACTGCCTTTGGTGCTATGTAGCTGTAATAGAGCAGCTAGGGGAAGAGCAAAGCTTCTTAGCAGCTGTTAGAGGAACAGAATAGACAATTAAAATTCCAGCTGCAGAGGGAGAGAAATGTTCAGTCTGGGGTAAAAATAATAATCAGGCACAGAGAACTTCAGAGGAATCTATTGCTTTTTGGTCCCTATGCCAGTTTGGACAAAAATTTAGGAGGAAATAACCTGAAAAGGGCATCTCTCTCTCCTGCCTGCCAGGCAAGCAGTTCCCAGCAGCCCCTGCCCCCACAGGTTCGAGAAATAATTTTCTCAAATGAAAGTGAAAAAAACTGTTTATTTAACAGAGTCCCTCGCAGGCATGGGGCAGAAAAGGATATTGAAACCCTCTCCTGTCCCAGGATTAGGCTGGTGGATTTTATATAGTCCCTTCCGTCTGTAAAACTTAGCTGCTCCCACAGTCCTACCCCGGGCAGGGTCCAGCGGCCCCCTCTGGAGGGTCCCACCAAGTGTCCCAGAGATGATAAGCTGGTCTTGGATGAAGAAGCAAGCTCAAAACAGTCCAAAAAGGAACAGAAGCCACAGAGGCAGATTGCAGTC
Source organism: Callaeas wilsoni (assembly GCA_013398955.1). Classification (NCBI taxonomy): domain Eukaryota; kingdom Metazoa; phylum Chordata; class Aves; order Passeriformes; family Callaeidae; genus Callaeas; species Callaeas wilsoni. Next base: position 230,386 of record VWPU01018455.1, on the reverse strand, counting down.
CTTTCAGCTGAAAGCCAAAGAGCTAGACAGGAAAACTCTCCTCTCTTCCCTCCTAACTGGCAGAAACTGCCAGCCGGAGTACAAATGTAAAGATCTGACTGCAAGGTCAAGCAAGCTGCTCTGAAAAACTCCCCTGGCTTCTCTCTCCCTTGGCAGTTTAATGGTACAAAGTGCATTCTAGGAATCAAGCAGGCGATGGGGAATACAGTATTGTCATAGAATCACCCCGAGACAGTCCCAAATAAGCTGATGTTCTTAAAGGTCAACTGCAGTCAGTATGACTGAGCTATCAGCATCGTACTTGACACTGTAGTCCCCATCTTCTCCTATGTCAATACCTAATCTAGAGAAAGGGCCTGTGCTCAAAACTCTGTGCCAAATGTGACAGGCTTCTATTAGTACTTGCAATTCTTTTGAATATCTCTGTTAAAAAAAAAGGAGAATCATTATACCACTAAACAGAGTGTTCTGCTTTCAGCTCAGAAATAAACAGTTCAGTTTGGATAGAGACATAAAGTTTCTCAGCACCTATCACTGATGTAATCTTTCAGCTATAGGAACTAATCTCCTTATTCTCTTTGTTGCTCAACTTCCCCTCAACACCTCCTTCCCTCTCTATGGCAACAACTAACAGGCTGTCAGGCACATCTAAACTGTTGGACCAAGATACAACTCCAGCCCCTCCCTAACTTTATAAAACAGGACAGGGGAGGCAGTAACTTCCCCTTTCCTCATCTCCCAGACAAACTATATTTTCATTACAACTAAATTAATGTGATTTATAAAGAGATTTGTCACCATGGCCCATGTCAGCAAGGTCACAGGCCTGGATTTTGAGAGAAAACTCAACTACAAGGGAAGGTTAACGTACAACACTTCATCTTGATAATATTTTAGTCACCAACCCTCTATGAAGCAGTTTGCAATATAACTCCCAATTCTCATCTCAAACCATCATGCCAACATTGCCTCCTTCAATAGTGATCATTATCAAAGAATGCAAACAAACATAGTGTCAGAAGATGACATGGGACAGTTTTTTGCATTTTCAGGATTAAATGTTAGCCTCTGTGTGCTATAGAGTACCTTCTCCTTTTTCCATCAGCTTAACAGTATTTAAATTATTTCTGTCCATTATGCTATGCTAAAACTCCAGTATATAAATTGGGAGCACACTTTTGCCTACATTGTTTAGTATCTTTAAATCCTAAGTGATCACTTTTGATGAAACTTGTTCTAGAATCACACAAAAGTATTGCAGAGTATTATCAGAACCAGGGAAATGGCTCAAGAAATATTAATTAAAAAGCAGAGGAACAAGGAGAAGGTCATTGTTGATAGCAAGTATTTCTCACCTATAGAAATAGATGAGACATTTCTGACTGTGAATAATGTCACAATAGTCATTTAGTTAACTGCCATAGATGTTGAGGTAAATTTACAATTCTGATATTTCTAGACTCAAGAGAAGATTTTGCTTTCAGAGGTCTGTGCTTTTGTCTACAGTATATAAAATATCCTGTCAGCCTTTTGCTCAAGAGAGCATACCATTGGCATTTTGCTGTTCTTTCTTTCCACATCCCTTTCCATTCCATCTTGTAAGAGTGGTTTGATGCAACATTCATTTCAAAATTCCCAAGCACCACTAATGCTGTTGGGTTTACTACTGGATTTACTTTTCTACTGATGTAGGCTGAGATTTCTGTATTTAGAGTCCCGTAGGAATCCACCCTTGTAAAACCCTAAATTATGATCTTCTCTGACAATCTTTCAGTTTTCAGAAGAGCCTTCTTTACTGCACTTTCTTTTTTTTTTCCACTTCCAGCATTATAATAATAATACTGGTTTTTTAGGCTTTTTGCTAGGCTAAAAAATCTTAATTACTTTATGTGTCCCTTTTTATTTTCTGTTCCCCTGAGGGCTTCAGAGGTATTGATGAATTAAGTAAACTTTACAGGATCCACTTGAAATAAAAAACAAAATTTATGCCGTTTCACACACTTTTACATTGGGGATCAAGGAAGTTAAAAATCCACATAGTAAATCTACATGCAAAAATATACACAGAACCCTTAACCACAGATTTGACAAAAATATCAGTCTTAAACAATTTTAACAGAGATGGACAGAAGCTCGTTGTCAGAGTTCATGAGAAAACAGCAGGTCTCTTCCTACTACTTTTAGAGTTAGAAAGCATACCAAAACCAGCACAAATAGCTTCCTCCAGTTCAGATTTGACAGGCAGACATCATTCTTGCCCTTTCCAGTTCAAGCCAATCAAACACTGTCACAATAGACAACTAGTCCACAGTAATGAGCTTCTGTAATGGGGAGATCATGACTGAATTTTAGGTCAAAAATAAACTACATTTACTGATTTTATTTCCATTCATAGATGACTTTCTACCTAAGAAAGAAATTCAGGAAAAATTGAATATGGTACCACTACAGCAAGAAATTGGAATTAACTCAAAGCCAGACAATTCCTATGACAGGAAAATTGAGAGGTAAATGTGTTGGAGATGGGACTTAGCATTTCTGTTTACAGCAGCATGAGAAAAGGAACAATGGATGCTGTTGGAGAGACTGTTCCTTCCTTAAATGTGCTTTGAGTCACCTTGATCTTACCCTGTGCGTACATGACCTCCGAAAGGAAACACAGTATCTACTACCTCTGAATTACAGAAAACATCTGTGAGGCCAAGAAGATTTCAGCTTCACACAGGCTAAGGACTAGATCCCACCAAAGTGTCAGGCATATTCAAGTCAGACAGGACTGAACTGGCTCTACCATTACCTTCCTAGTGAGGCCACAGAGATTCTGGCTAAGATTTGGCTGATAGCTGTGTAACTCAGAAAGCTGGTAGGTGGAAAATTCCTGTCTGCCTGTGAAAGACTTCACACACTTCTATGTATCCAGTTTCTAAAGGGAGCCTAAAAGTTGTTTGCACACTGAGTGGTAGACCAATTCCAGTCAACTAACTGGAAATTTTAAGTGCATCCCAACTACTATAAATATGCCCAAGTCTATGAACCAAATATCTTCATCCACTTATGATCCAGATTAAGCATCCTTTCTCCAAAGTAAACAACTGCAGCTACACCTCCAAAAACAATGTAAAGCCTTCTTTTGCCTTTATTTCCAGTCTTATGTAAGGATGGCTCTGTCCATCCTACACTGAAAGGTTTGATTTTAGATTATGTATGCCAGAACTGAGACAAGTATGGTCCTGGTCCTTGTCTTGGGATTTTTTGAAAGCCAGCTTTTCCACATATATCAGGAGAATGCAACAGCAAACAACTTCTTGTGTAGTGTAGGTAAAAGCATCTTTCAAAACATTTTCAGCAAGTATGTGTGTAATTTCAGATGCTTCTTAATTATGTTGCAATTAAGAATGGAGGAAAGAGATGAGGCTGGAGGATGGCTAAACCCTGTTTCAGTTCTAGCATGATTTAGTTTAAGATCTCTAAAATGAGAAGGAAACATTTCAAGAAGACCATATCTGAGTCTCAGAGACAGAACTGGCTGAGCTGAAGATGCAAACTGAGTTGTAAACTAATCAGTGTGTAAATATAGATCTATATTTGATGGCAGTTAAATCGTGTAACTTTTATTAATTGGAAAGAAATTTTTTCATCTGAAAATCAACTAGATTGGTAGAAGTCAAGGAGGAGGACATGATAAATACAATTCAAACAGGGACCAGGATCAGACCTTTCTTATACATGCTTTATCTAACTCTACTAGATTTTGATGTCTTAAGAATACCACATAAAGGAAGATGGATATTCTACAGCTGGTGAATCTGTTAAGGGTTCTAACACTTGCTAGGCAACACACACTGTTCGTAAGTTGCTTTTCCTAGAAATCAATGGGAAGTTGCACTTAAAAATATCACAGTACGGCCAATAAACACGAAAGCCACGAAGATACTGATTCAATGCAGAGATTTCCTGGGAAAATCTTGGACAGGGCAGACTTAATTTTAAAAAATTAGCTTAATAGTTTAGTTTCTGCATAAATGAACAGTGCTCTGGAGACATTTCACATTGTTTGTTGCGTTTAATTGTTTTATAGTTTGTCCTAATTTCAGCCAAGGACATGAGGCAGAGGAGCCTAGAGCCATGTGGGCATGTCTAGGTTGTTGTTCTATGCCACTGACAGCATTGCTGGGGCTGGGAGTAGGGGATTCTCACTTCTGAGAAGGTGGCCGTGGCTTCAGGCAGAGGAAAAACTTGGCTTATTTTGTCCTTTTCAGGTGGAGTGAGTGGCAAACGGAGCAGCGGGGTAACTCCACCGGAGTCCCGACCAGAGAGTTTGTCTGCCATTGGTTTTCATTGTCTTGGGCTTGGGGGGGGAAACACTCGTGCAGAGGGTCCAGAGGCCAGTTTGTTCTGTGTGTCAGAGGACTGAGCAGTGCCAGGTCAGGTTGGTAAGTTGGTGAGCACTTTTTCGATATGAATCACCCTCTTTTTCGTATACTTTTTTCTTAATATTGTTGCTGTTACTGTTGGTTTTCTTACTGCATTGCTATTTCCAATAAATTCTTCTTATCTCTACTTGGGACCTCTGCCTTTTTTCTGTCAGTGGAAGGGATTGGGAAGAGGAGCAGCTTGTGGATTTTCATGGTAGTGGGAGCACTAATGTGATTCCTAAACCATGACACAGTTTTAAAAAGCAAATATTTCTGTCGTATTAACAACTTGCTCATAAGCCTGTTAGAAGCAATGTAGATCTCCAGGCATAGATCAAGACGCAGAAAATACACCCTTAAGATTAATGTGTTGAAAATGTTAGAGAGATGATATCAAGGATTAACTGATTGACCCTATTCTATTTGTATTACTTGCAGAATTTCAGATAAGTAAAAACATTAACTAAAAGCAATACCAGATATTTTTCAGTCTTTATACTACAATTGTTGTAGAAGAGTTTAAGATTACTTAGATCACTAATAATATAAAGAGAACAAAAGCAGATGTGTCTCTTAATCAGTGGTGTTAAGGGGATTACAGCTTCCTTAAACAGAATTATACACATAGACATAATCATGATGCTTTCTTATTTGATTTTCAAAATTGTTATAAGTTGTTTCTCTGCAAGCCACCCATGTATCTTTCATAAAATGGAAGCTGGAGTCACATTTGGGATACACAGTTTGGTAGAGATATATTCTCTACACTTTAAATTTTTTTTCTCTTGCATTTGACTATTTGCCAGATCAGAAATGTTTATAACAAAGAATCCATTTTGCCTGTATGAAGTACCATAATATAGAATATGAGCTAAAGATATTCAACAAAGTAGACATACAAAAAATGACTGAGGTTTTTCATCTTTTAGAAAATTATTTTGAATGGCTAGAAATTATACACCAATGAAAAGGAAAATGTGAGGCAGATATTCAGCACTCGTTTTACTTTGTTCATTCATTACCAATTTAGCAGGGTTGACAACATTTTTTCATGTGATGAAATTTTGATTTGTATTGAAACCGAAAATCAATTTGCTTTCTGATGGACATTAGTTTCAGTAGAGCAAATGTAAAAGCTTCACACCTTTCATTGATGCCTGAATTAGGCCAAATTAAAGGACTTGATATGCTTGATTGAGTGGTTATATGCCACTTGTCAATATTACTAAAACAAGCCATACTGAAAATCACGAATTAGTAACGCTGAAAGAGCACAGGGAAAATTGCTGGAAGATATTTGGGATAATGGTATTTTCTAATAGTGTAGTAATAGATATGTCAAATCACGAGAATTGCTTGCAATTATGCTTCATCTATGGTTAGAGCTTTGACCCAAGTTTCCATTAATATCAAGAGGAATGCTGGAGGAAAAGTCAAGGTAAAAATAACCCAGTTTCTATATCAAAGTGTTCATATTTGACTAGTCAGAACTTCTGCAAATAAACATTAGTTTCAAATAACTCATCTCCTAACCAAAACTGAAGTGCCAATAGTGCATCATCCAGACCCTAAAACTGTACAACATGACAGTGAGTGAGGAGGCAACAGCTCTTTTTGGGCATGTTCTTTAATGATTTACCTCTTGAGGAAGTTTTAAAAAATTTACAATTTCAGAGCTTAAATTATCTCTGTTGGATTTTTTATTTTGTTTGCTATTTCTATTAGATCTGTGTGATTTTTCCAAGTAGTAGGCCTAGGAAAAGTTTGATTTGCAATGACGGCTGTCTTGGAATGCCTATCCATTCTTAATGCCATTCATATGATATTTGAATGTAAGCACTGGTGATTGCAACTATTTAATATAGAAAATGGGGGCATTCATCATTAAATCACCATATTAAAAAAATGTCTCTGCTTTTTTTTTTTTTTTAAATTCTCCATTTTTTTCAGGAGTTTTCCTGACATCCCAAAGTAACAGTAGCAGACCATGGATGAGTCTTTATTAAGCAATTTTCTTTTTTTTTTGATCATCTGTTTCTGCAGACTCTGGAAAGAAACCCATAATAAAATGAATGCCATGGCATTAAGATCTGTAATAGTCGTATCTTTAAAAAAAAAAGCTTTATTTAAATGATTCATGATAATATAAAATCAAAAAATTATTCTGATTGGAAGGGACTTTAAAGATCATCTAGTTCCAACCCCCTGCCATGGCTAAACAAGCTAAACAGTGCCAGCTCCCTCAGCTGCTCCTCACAAGGCTTGTGCTCCAGATCCTTCACCAGCTCTGTTGCCTTTCTCTGGAAAATCTCCAGCCCCTCAATGTCCTTCTTATAGTGAGGGGCCCAGAACTGCACACAGGATTTGAGGTGTGGCCTCACCAGTGCTGACTACAGGGAGACAATCAGTGCCCTGCTCCTGCTGGCCACACTATTGCTGATACAGGCCAGGATGCCACTGCCCGTCTTGGCCATCTGGGCAAGCGCGGGCTCATGTTCAGCCAGCTGCCAACCAGCACTTCTGGGTCCTTCATTTACTCATTATTTTTCTTTGTGACCTGACACCAATCTACATATCCTATGTGAGTTCTTTTTAGTTCACATAATGCAAAGCACGGTAAAATATTTTTTCATACAGAAACGTTTTCTAACACGATAAAACCACTTTTTCTACTAATCCTCAATTTCTTCTTCTTTCCTAGGTCCAAATAGTGTTCCTACCGAAACTCTAGATCTAAAGATAGGTTTGGGATGCTTATTTTCACCTTGTCACCTGAAATATTTCAGTAGAGAAAGTCCTAGTGTCAAAATAGACTTTTTTCTTTTAATTTTACACTTCAAGTTCATCCAAGGCATTTGACTCAAGAAAATCCAAAAATTACTTCTCCTGTGATTAGATAATGGTTCTTTTTTTACTCAGTGACCTGAATTAAACACCTTGAAGAGCTTCTCAATGCTAGTTTGATTTCATCTTGCAATCATTACCGTTGTTTAAACCATTAATGATCACTCATATATATCATAGTTTTATTTTTATCCATTTCAAGAGAGATTAATTTAGACTGAAATGTGTGCAGGGAAATCTTGCTAGAAATGGGCAACTGAATGGAGACCTTATGTTTGGAAAGGACACTTAAGGAAAAAAAATGTTCATTTAATTCAGGAAATAAAATATAGAAATCAGTCTGTAAAATCATCAGGGTGACAGATAAGAGGGAGAGAGAAGAGCTAGTTTAAGCTAAAAAAATTGGCAACAGAACAAATTAGTTTAAACTAGTCATAAATAAACTTTATCTGGATTTTACCTGTCTGAATAAGGAAAAGTGGAAATTGTCTTCCATCTGGATAGTAGAACAAGAAACAGTTGATTTCATCTATCTACCCTGTAACACAGAGAATTCTGTTCTATCGATCTTTTCTTTAATTGTTTCTTTGACTCTTGTTTCTTCTAGAGACTCTCTATAGATCATATCCCTCGCACTCCACATAGCCTGTTCATTAAGAAATAATCTGTATTCAGCAAGTCAGAGTTCCTTCTTCACCACATATAGGCTCAACTGTCCTTAGGAAAGATAGTGAAAATGCTCCTCAAAAATATCAGTTTGTGGTGGTTGGTTGTTTTTTTTTTTTTTGACTTTCTGCCTCCATTCCTCAGGAAATATTGTGGAGAAGTCCAATGTATAATCAGAGACCTCTAGTGTGTGATCTGCTTGCTAGACAACCCATCTACACCAGTTCTCTCGATCAGGTGCCAGGTTGGTTTTTTTGTTTGAGCAAATCTACTGTTCCTGGCTGTGTAGGCACACCTCTGTGAATACTAAACTGTCAAGAAGGCAGAACAACAGAGAGAGTTAGGGAGGTGCACCTTCAAGCTGAGAAGACTGAGTTTGATTAAGATAAACAACATCCATTGTGCTATAGAAAATTCAGAAGCAGTTGATAGGTAGATCTTTTGAATTATCACTAAATGTATTCATCAGTACATTTGAAAATTAGGCATTAAAGCTGGGAAGCAGACCTTGGAGGAAAAAAATATAAAACCAAGCTTTGGCCACCAAAGCCTATTTGCTTATTTTAAAAATTGCTAGTTGGATTTGCTGTTCTGCAATCCTCACCATTCAAGCAGTCCAATCAATACTAATATGTGAAAAAAATCAGTTAATTATAAGGTTTTTTCCTAGGCAATTTATTCTTGGCATGCCCAAGTTCTTTCAGCTAAATTTTAGTCATTGCTTAGCACTTTGGGAGCACAGTATTTAATTGTCTTCTCATGTGTGTACATCCTAAGGCTAGTTTCAACAGTGCATTAATGTGAGATCAATTGTATTGAAATAGAAATAAGTAGAACTATCTGAAAAACATTATTGTCACAGTTTAGGGTAAACTGTATTCTTTGATCCATCCCTGCATCCCTATGGACATCCCTTTCAAGCAACAAGTCTGTATCCTGCACGGTTATATTCCAGTGTACTGTCTCTGGCTAAGATGGAGTTAAATTTCCTTATAGTATCTTATATTGTGCTGTGCTTTGCATTTGTACCTAAATTAGTGTTGAGTTCACACCAATATTTTGGTTTTTTCTGAGCAGTGCTTGCACTGCATCAAGGCTTTCCCTCCCCTCCAAAGGCCAGTAGGCTGGGGGTGAGCAAGATGCTGAGGAACACATCTAGGACAGCTGACTCAAATTGACTCAAGGGACATTCAACACCATATGACATTGCAATCAGCTGCCGAGGGCAAGGAGGTAAATGTGGGTACAGTTGTGGTTATGCTCTTTGTTCCAAGCAAATGCTATAGGTGTGGAGGCCCAAAGAACGGCTGGACATCTGCCTGCCAATGGGAAGTAATGAATATTAAGGCGTCTTAATAGTCCATGAGCTTTTCTATCTTATTTTCTGCCCCTGTTCTGTTGAGAAGGGAGAAAGAGAGCAACAGGCTGAGGGTCAGGCAGCAAGCCAAGGTAAACACACTACACGATTGATCCTGTTTGTGTTGTAACCCACAGCTTACAATCACAGAATTATGTAGGTTGGAAGGACCTTTAGCAATTTAAATTCCTTTGCTCAGAGCAGGTTCCCTTAGTGCTAGTTAGTCATGGACTTCTCCAATTGAGCTTTGACTATATCAAAGGATGGAGATCCCTCAGCCTCTTTGAAAACTCATTACAGTGTTTGATCATACTCTTGATGAGGTTTTTTCCTAATATTGACCCAGAATCTGCCGTCTTGCAGCTCTTGTCCACTACCTCTCATTCGTCCTCTAAGAGTCCATCTCTTTTGTCTCTTATTTCCTTCCATTAGATAGTTGAGGACAGCATTACGATCCGCCCAGAGCCATCTCTCTCCAGGCTCAACAAACCCAACTCCCTCAGTTTCCTTTTGCGGGGAAACTGTTCCGGTTCCTGGCCAATCTTGCTCCAGATTTGCAATCTTGCTATTTACGTTTTTCTTGTACTCAACTAACACCTGGGTAACATTACTTCAGGGGAGAAGGCACTTTCTCAGTAAGTCTGACTATGTTCAGGTACCTGCAGTTTTTATAACTCAGATAAAAATCATACATAGATACATAACAGCCTTCTCAAAATGGAAGTGTTAAGCTGTTGTAACAAAGGGACAGTATTTCCTGAGAGAGCAGCTGGCATGCTCATCTATCTTAAAGTCTTTTGATCTCCTGATGATAATGAAGCCAGTTGTAACTTCTTCTGGTCCCACAAGGTCCTGTGTCTCAGCTGGCTGTTCCAAAATAATTACTCTCCATGGAGCAAGTGTTCATTTTTAGACCTGCAGGAGAGTTCTTTTGATCTCCTGCATGCTAGGAACATTTCTGTCCTGCTTCAGAATACTTTCCCAGCTCAGTGTTTTCACAGGCAATGTATCCAATTTTCCCTTGCTTCCTGTGCTCTGACTTAACTTGAACTATTCTTTTTGTATCTGTAAAAAAGAAAGAATCTCCTGATTTACTAAAAAATGCAATCTTGTGAAAACATATCAATAATCAGTTCAATATACTGACTAAATTGTTCCTTATTAGTTCCATTTTAAATACATAACTAAGTCTTCCAAAACCATATGCTTTAAGAAGTTTCTCAAATCTCCTTCTGGGTTATAAACTGAGATTAAATATTAGTAATTACTTTTATCTGGATTCCCACCATATCATGCTCCTGGAGGATTAGACACCAAGCTAGCTGTTTGGTATTAAGTCTTTCACACACAGGAAATGTTTCCTATGCAGCTGAGCACAGATGTAAAGGTGTTCTTTCCGTGTCAGGCTGCCTTCTCTAACGATGCTGAAAGGTAGCTGGGAACCCTCCTAAGAGCAGAAGTTGAAGAAAGCAAGTCACGAAACTTCTCAGATCTGTCTTTTAATGCAAAGGCTCAAAACCTTTCAATAATCTGATCTGAACACTCAGAAATTATTACAGAGTAGCTCCAAACAAGTTTCACATTTGCTAATCCTTGTTCTCATGGGGGACTTAAACTTATCAGATATCTGCTGGAAATATGACCCACCAGAGATAAAACAGTCCAGAAGATCCTGGGGTGTATGGAATAGATCTTACTGACATAGTGAGTGTGCCAACCGGGAGAAGTGCCACACTGGAAGTGCTGTTAATGAACAGAGGACTGGTGGGTGATGTGATGGTTAGAGGCCTCTTTGGCACAAGGATCACAAAATGATGGAGTTTTTGGTTGTTGGAGAAATAAGGAGGAGGATCAACAGGAATTGCCACCTTGGAATTGTTGAAGTCAGATTTTGACCTATTTAGCAGTCTAGTTAGCAGAGTCCCTTGGGAGGCAGACCTGAGGGACAAAGTAGCCCAGGAAGGATGGACATTCCTCAAGAGAAAAATCTTAAAGACCAGGAGCAGACCGTCCCTGTGCACTGAAAGATGAGCTGCTGGGGAACAAGTTGGCTGGAACTCAGGAAAAAAAAAGAGATTTTATGATCTTTGGGAAGAAGAGGAAGGCAACTCAGGAGGACTACAAGATGGCATAAGGTTATGCAGAGAGAAAATTAGAGGAGCCAAAGCCCAACTAGAATTTTATCTGGCTACTGATGCAAAAGACAATAAAAAATGTTGTTATGAATACAGAGAGGAAATAGCAAATTGCACCAAGGGACATTTAGATTGGATATTCTAAAAATTTCCTTCACAGAAAGGGTTGTGAAGCACATGAACGGGCTGTAGAGGGAAGTAGCTAAGTCACCATCCATGGAGGCATTTAAAAGACATGTAATTGTGGCACTTGAAGATGTGGTTTAGTGGTGGGCTTGGCAGTGGTGGGTTAACAGTTGAACTCAATGATCTGGAAGGTCTTTTCCAACCTAAACAATTCTATGATTCTATATCAAGGGTCAAAATGAATTAGCGAAAGAAGCCTCATATAAAAAAAAAAATCACATACTAGAACTAGATCAAACATGAGTTTTCTTCTGATGTTGCTCAAAAAGCAGAACTTCTTTTATTTAAAAGGTAGTGCTTTATCTGAAGTTTTGTGCAGTGATGACCTGGAAACAATAAAGACACCAATGACTAGATACTAAATAGCAAATAGTGAATAAAAAATAATGAAAACATTGAAAAAAAAAAACCACACAAGCAAAGAAAAACAACTTCCCTGAGGATTATTTAAAGAAAAACCATTATTCACAAGGTATAATTATTCAAAGGTTGTAGTGGTGATGAGTGAACTGTGTTCAGCAAAAGAGTCTTCAGAGATGGGCCTGAAGCTTCTGGCCTCACATGAACTAAAAACTATGCTATCCAAAAAGAGGTGTTATACCTACAAAAATGGTCCTCTGAGATGAATGGAAGTTATTGCTCTTTTCAGGTCAATAAAATGGATTATTCATCAAGTCAAAGGCACAAAACATTATGACAGAGTGTTCTGAGCACCAGCACTGCTCCTTCTTGCTAAGATGGCTATCACATAGAGAGGTTTTGAGGAGAATGTGAAAGTTCAGAAATTAGGGCTTTTTATTTCAGGAAAGCAATGCAATACAGGCACTATTGTCTAACCAGCGATGTTGATGTACTCAGCCAAATCTGGGTGATATCTTTGATACATTAAATATGTTTGACTTGTCTCTGAAGAGATGAGATTCAAACAATCTGAAATGATAGACAAGTTACCTGCATTTCAGAAAGCTTAGCTTGTGGGAAGACAGGAGAGAACAGAAACAATGACATAACCAATCTGATCTTTTTTGTGGACTTCTATGAAAATTAAAATCTCTGTGTATACAATGAAAACAGACACAATTGTAAACAAGCTTAGGAAGTATTCTGAGATGAAAATTGACTGCAGAATTTATTAAGAAGTCTTTTCAATGAAGCAGCTTTTAATTGTGCTTCTCACCAAAGATACTGATTAAGTTTTCTTTTCACTGTACAGTGAAGATAAATCAGAGGCACTTTAGCCTAAAAGAATATTCAGCCTAGCACTGTAGCACTAAAAGAATATTCCAACTGATATGGTTTTCCTGCCATTTGGGTCTACTGTGAACTGTAGGTTTCAGTATCGCTGTAATATTAAGCAAAAACTGCGGCTGAACCTCTTACCCTCCTTCTTCATCCCTCACTTGAAGAAATACATGGAGGTGTTGGAGCAAATTCAGAGAAGGGCAACAGAGATGGTAAAGGGTCTAGAGAGTAAATCATATGAGGAGGTGCTGAGGGAGCTGGGGGTGTTTAGTCTGGAGAAAAGGAGGCTCAGGGGAGACCTTATCGCTCTCTACAATTGCCTGGAAGGAGGCTGTAGCAAAGTGGCTTCTTCTCCCAACCAACCAGCGACAGGATAAGAGGAAATGGTCTCAAGCTGTGCCAGGGAAGGTTCAGGCTGGACATCAGGAAGAATTTTGTCACTGAAAGGTGGAATTGGAACAGTCTTTCCAGGGCGAGTGTGAAGTCACTTTGCCTGGAAATATTCAAGAAGCAACTGAACGTGACCGTGCTGTGATTTAGCTGATATGGTGGTGTTTTGGTTGAAGGTTGGACTTGATGATCTTGGAGGTCTTTTCCAAATTTAATGATTCTATGAACCTATGAAACTTCAGAGGAGATTGCGTCTTGCTTATTTAAGGACAGGTTTGCAAAATCACATGGAATAACAGAGATATTACATCATGAAGCCAATTCAGTTTTCAGGAAGTGTCTCCTGTCTTCTTACTCACTGAGTAAAAACAAACAAAAAACCTCTAATGTACCTCAAACAAGATCACATTTCAAGAGCATTACACTGAAGGTTATCTTCTAAGCAGCAGCTAAGAGAGGCAGTGATTTTTGATAGGTGAGCATTCGATCAAATGTCAGAAGGATAAATCACATCAATACCAGCCTGAATTAATGCTCTGACATGCACTGACACTTTTCACAGAACTCCAGTGAGCGATGCTGCTTTTCTCCTAATTTGCCCCATTCAGGCTATCAACAATGAATAAAGAAAGCTGCATAGACAAATCTCTGATGATCAGATGAGTGAGCAATGCGGATGAGGAAAGCATTAGTGCAGGAAAATCCTGTAGACCAGGCTGTGTTTTCCCGTCTGACTTCCAGTTGGGATGGAGAATAATTTTTGACAGCGTTGCTTGGTTTATAGTGCCATACAAAAGGACTTGCTCCTACAAGTAGTGGCTCGGTAATCATTCTATACTTTCTCTGTGTTTTTCTCTGTCCGTAATATAGGGAGAGTTGTTCTTTGAGGATCTTGAGAATCTTATTTTCCAGTGTCACTTCTTCCCACTCTCAAACAAAAATATTTGAGAATTTTTCCTAAAAGTCCTCTGTCCTAACAGCAACTGTTGAGCAGAATAAACTCAGAACAGGCATGAGAAGTGGCATTTTCATCAAAACAACTGCAATTTCCCTGCTACTTGTATAAGTTTATTATTCCGTTATTGATGTTGGCCAAGATCCAGGCCCATTGTACCATTTTACAAAATGTGCTACAAAGTGGATTTGCTACTACAATAAAGTGCATCTGTCTCCTCAATTATGCAAAGCAAGTGGTTGACTGCAAAACTACACCAAAAAGTGAATTAGGATCTTTCATCCATTTATACAAGAAATGCCAACTTGAAATACATGTTTATTTTGTAGTAGAGATACTATATTACCACTACTACAGAAAATTGAGTCTGTATCAGAATGCAGTTACGATAATATAAAAAACTGGTTTTTTACTTTGGTCAATACCTCAATTGCTGTGAACAATGTCCTGCAGAATGAAACCTGACTTATCAAAGTCATATTTTAAAAAAATTCCAAAAGAATCTTCTTACCCTAACAATTTTATCAAAGGGGCAGATTCTGATCCCCTTTGACATATTGCATAACGATATAGTCCATGAATATCCTCAATAATATCAGTAGAAATCCTTGGGGTTTAATAAGTTATTAATTGTGATGGTATTTAAATCTCACTTTACATAAACCTCTCAGTCAAGTTCTTGTCTGCACCACAGATAGCTAAATTTTGGTGAGGATCCAGTGATGTCAGCTGGTGAGTTGAGGTTTGAGTTCTTTCTTACTGAAACAAATAAGCCAGAGGAACTTTCAGAATGTTTAGGCTGCAGAATGTCCATCATCAAAGATCTGTAAGAATATGTTACATAAATCTTTTGGAAAGAGGAAAGATATTTTATCTGGCCTTGGGACAGACTGATGGACAAGAAAAGTTCTTGAGGTCACTTCTAGCCCCAGTGTTTCTGATTCCATGACATGCGACAGAAGGCCATAGCTCTATGCCATTCACATCACTAAAATCCAAATCAAAACCTCAGATTTCATCCTGAATGGCTAACATGAAGACAAATGTGACATTTTGTTCTACAATTGCAGGAGTGGTTTTGATGTATACATTCTGAAGAGGAAGAATACTTTCTTGTCTTCACTAGAATACAATTTAGGAAAGTCAGTATATTTTTATACATTCTGGACATATTTTCAGAGGCTTTTTAATAGAACTTCTATAATCTTCCTGTCAAAAATTCAGATTTTGATAGCTTTATCTTTCAATATCCATATCAGTCGGAGCCATACCAAGACATACGCCATTTAAATGCTCTTTTCCTGGCATTAGGAAATACAGGGGAAAGAAACGTAGTCTGAAATAGCAACGTGAAGAACCACCTCAAAATAGTACTATTTTTTTTGTATTACCTATAGATATATATTACATAATATACATGAATTACACACCTAAAATCTCCATAAAGGCGGTACAGGCATGATTTCACAGCATGCACATAGTGAGTGGAAGAGCCTCAAGTTCTGGAATGAGTGCAACTGAAATGCTACTTAGCAAGCCTTTTTCCAGCTATGGGATTCTCTGACTAGGAACACATGTTGGATTTAAGACTGTACAGAGTCTGCTGGAAGATTCATATGTTTGTAAAAGATGATTTGCCCAGTTATGTAGGATATACCTAACAATACTTGAATAGTGCTTGATTATTTGCTAGGAACTGACACACGTTATGTATTACATTTTATGTAAGTCCTACTACATCTGAAACCATTCCAAATTACATCTTTTTCTCCCTGTTTGTGTTATAGCCCTAACCATGAGTCCAGCAGAAAGTCTACGTATTTACCAGGTATGCTTCACTTCTCATGACAGAATCCACAGCCAAGATTATAATTCCATGATGGTAATAGAGGGCAGTCCTGGGTTCTGGTTTACATTGCTAGAGCTGTTTATTTATCTGTCTTTAAACAATTCCTTGACAGTATCTTTCAGCAGTGCTTAAACACAGCCACAGGATTTCCCCCTTGCAGAAAATATATAGATTTTAATCAAGCACTGATTTGGAGATAACTTCCTGCTCACTTATTCCCTTTTTAGTACTTATGAACCTGGTGCTCTTTGCTGTACCATTTTACATCTTCAACAGAAAGGCTGGATAAAAAGTCTTTCTCAGCATAGTCTAACTTTGAAGAAAAAAAAAAGATGTTTTTGATGGGATAAGATGAAACTCTTTCATTTCTTGCACAAATATTTAATAAATTATACAGCAAAAGACAAACCTTCTCCTCCCTCACAGTTTTTCTTTTACTGATGGGCAGTACTACCTTCCCTAACTGTGCTGTTAAATAAATACAGCCACATTGCACGTTTACTGCTGAATTCAATATGGTGAGTGTTTGTAAGGCTTCTTCTGAGCATTTTTAGTCCTTGGACACTGAGATTTCCCTTTTTGTGTATGATGAAGAAGCCTAAATGTTAAACAGATGGCAGCACACTGTTGAGCTGAGAAGGTTTTGTCACCACAGCACTTGAAGCCTTGCGGTACTTCACCATCTTAATGTTCAGGCGTTTATCTGGGTAGACATAGTTGCTTTGTGGATATAATTTTTGGACTCATTCCTGAATTCCATGAAAGTTGCGCTTTATGCACCCAAGTACTTTTTTCAAATCTGTCCATTTGCCAAGTCTCTATGAAATACGAAATACAAAATAAAGACACAAATACTGGGAATGTGTAACCCACACTAAAAATAAAATAAGGTGATTAAAATGCATCATAAATGTCAGTGAATAGTTCACTTACTATATTTTAAAATTTAATTTGGACATGACAGTTGTCAAGCCACAGATTCTGCCAGTCACACATGTCCAGTATTATTACAGACTCATCTATATTCCTGAGTTTTTCTGTCTTCCTGGATTTCTGGAACACAGAGTATTAAAAGGGAAATGTTCAGAAAGTGGGGCATTTTATTAAATTTTTTTATAAATTCTTCACTTTCAGTTCTTGCTTGTTTATGTCCACATGACCCATATAATAAGATGCAATAAGCCTGATCTTGCATGTTGAGGAAAAATATTCCATACTTCAGAATGTATTACTTTAGGAATCATCTCTTGGAAGATGCTGTTCTCCGGAAAAAAAAGAAGATAACTTTTGCCAGAAGTGGAACAGTCATCCATGCTTATTTTATTAGGTATTATGTTCACTTTTGGGAAAAAAAACCAATGTTGCAACTAATAAAAAGCATTTTTTTGGTTGTGGTTTCTAAACATTTGCAGCAGTACATATTTGCTTTTCTAAATTAACTTTGTTACAGGGAAGGGACAAAACTGGAGAACAAGACAATTCACAAGCAAACCTCCAAATGACGTATGACTAAAGTATGAGACAGGATTAAGCAACAGCAAATGTCATAGACCTTTAAAGTATTTTAGTGATTGCTAAATATGGCCACTGGCATAAAAAATTAACTGGCTGCATAAACCTATCAATCATTAATGTAAAACTCCTACTGTGTGCCTCAAGAGCAGCTCCAGTCTCACAATCTCTGTTTGCAACACCTGGACTTAACTGCAATGATAGGTGTAGTCATCTGATCCGATTGGCTGTGTTAAACACAGACTTCCTTCTCATATGAGATTAAATATGTAGAGGGAATACACTATGATACAAACCAAACACCATTAAATTTGATGTATGTGCTTCTTGAAAAAATGCTTTCGTTTATATGCAGCCCAGAAAAAACCTGTCCAAAGTCATGCAGCTCAGACTCTTAAGGCAGAAAAGGCTGAAATCATAAAGGTTCAAAAATTTATAATTCCTTCACTGTTTTTGAGTAAAGAAGAAATTGAATTTCAAGTATTCAAGAACCGAATAAATCTGGGTTATGACTTTATAGTTTCTTTATCCAGGAAGCAATTTTAAATGAAAAAGAAGATGGAAAAAATATAAAAGTTTTAAATGTCCTTATATTCTTTCAAGCTACAACTCCTTGTTCCTAAAATATATTTCTGCCCTTTTATCTTCCTCCTAAGTGGTTAAAAGAAGAATATTTTTAAAAACAATCAAAAAAATATTTATGTGTTTTTATAAACTTATTTGAGGGATAAAAGGATATCAAATAATTTATTTTCCTGTTTAAAGGGCAATCAAAAGGGAATTCCAACAATTCATGCCAAAATAGAATATACAGGGCCTAGATAGCCCAAAATTGTTCGTGTCAATGAACAATTCAATACAAAACTTTTCTCTAAAAATATAACAAAAAAAAATTCCTAGTACATGAATTTGTGAATAGGACAAGACCAGTTTTGACAAATACATTATTCATAGCAAACCTTTAATTTAGATCCTATCCTGAAGTACTACATTAGCTGTCAGTCACTTCTGCAAACATATTGGATGTCACATCAAGACTTCTATGTTTATTTGGCTTTATATCTTCTTATTTATTTTGATTGTTTTAATGCTAAGAAGTACAGAAAAGGGCATTATCTGGTAATGCAGTCAAATATTCACAAATAGTTTCAAATACAGACAAAAAAATCTTCCATTTTCGTCAGTAGTTTCATGTTTAGATTACAGGACAGATTCTTCTTTCATTTGTTGCACTGTAGATTCTCCTTTCCTAGATTGAAACACTGAAGAAAACATAAGCTCACATTACAATGTGAGTAGGGTCAGAACTCCCTTTTATTGAAACAAGCTTTCTGAAGCACTTGATTGCAGCGTGATACCTACCAAACTGTAATTATCAACAGGGAAGAACATCCTGCGTTGCACTTTCTAAATGCAGTTTGCTTAGGTAAGAGCATTAATGACAGTATCAGCAGCAAAAGCTCTTGGCTCTGTGCTAGGCTGGGTACACGTGCAGAAGGAGTAGCTTGCATATTACTAGTGGGATGCTTACCGCAGCTTGAGAACTCTGGCGCAGACCCATCTCTATATTTGGATGACTCCAGTGCAGTAGTCACCTTAGTCTTGTCGCGAGGCAGTGCAAACACCGTGTCTGTGACACCTGGCGCCTGACAGGGCACGCGGCGCTCACCCGCTGCAAGCGCAGAGCAAAGCGCTCTGGCCTAAAACATCTCTGCTGAGCTGGGGAACGGAATCGGCCTGCACCAGGTGTGCACCCCCGTGGTTATGGAGATAGCAAAGGGAGGCTTGTATTAGCAAGTGCAGTATTTGTGGCATAAATATGCAAATCTACCTCGCTACGGGGAAAAATTAATAGAGGTGGTAATGATCATCATCATCTTAGTTGTTCATATTGCTTAAAAAAAAAACTTGAGTGGGATTGTTATTGCATTTTAATTGCTCTTTGCAAGTTTTATTGATTTTATTCTGACATACATAGAAGACAAAGTAGATATACTGTAACTGCTAACATTTAAAACAGAAAATAATGGTTTTTAGCTGCAAACTGGGATATACTACAGCACACCGAGAGATTTCTTTGTTAATTATTTCTTGTCTTAGACATGTTCAGAGGTCATTCAGTGCTTTCTAAATTTCTAAGCTTATTGCAGACCTGTCCAAGGTTATGTAACTCTCCAAACATAATTGTTCTGTGTACAATATTAGCTAACAAGTAATTACAACTACTAGCTGCTCCCAGCTGATAATATGCTCAGGAAATTCATATATTTAGAGTTGTCAGTTTAGGTCAAATTATTTGAGAAGAGGCCTGACTTAATTTGAGAAAATGCCTGACTTCAGAGAGCACCGAAAGAGAGTATTCAGATACAAGTAATTGCATCGCATGTGCTGCCCTTAGAAACGAATAATTAAAAATCTAAATCTCTTAAAATTTACAATTCCTAAAATAATTTTTCTCAGAATATAGATTTGAAAAAGCATTATATTGATAAAATTTTGACGAAGTGATGCCTTGTAGAGGCTGACCTGGAACAGAGGCTAGACAGAGTGAAAGGATAAAGGGTAGGTATTTATTGAAAGGCCTTCACAGGGTACACCTTGGGCAGTGCAGGAGTCTTGCACAGACTACACCCAGGATGGACGACAGTCACACGTTTTTCGGACAGATGTAAGTTTTGTCCATTTGCATATCAGAGGTTAATTGTCCAATTACAGCTTCAGGCAGTGCAGTCCCATTCTCCCAGTTTGCTCCCCCCCAACTCACTGTTGTTTACGTTTCTTGGGGCCTGTAACAGTGAGGTGGCCTTGATTCTCAGGCCTAGAGAGGAATTGCTGTGTCTGACCAAAATGGGAAAAGCAGTTGCTAACACTCTATATGGAGTTCAGAGTTATACACTACAGAATTGCAGGATTACAAATATATGAAAATATAAAAGCTAAAATCCTAAGGCATCAAAAGTATTGAAAGCTGAACTCCAGGACCACATGCCAGGTGGCAAAGGAGTTACATGGTTTGAATCTATTTTTAACTAAATTACTACTTTGAAGTCAATAATTGTATAGACATCTTGGATACCAGAGGAAGAAAAGAAGAGGAAGAAAAATCTACCGTCTAATCATGCTTAATATACACTTACTTTCAAAATAATGGAAGTCTTTTCATTTAAAAAATTCCGCCTTCAAAGATTTTCTTCCGTACATTGGATAGTGTTGTTTTGGGGTTTTTCCTTGAGTTTTAAAACTGTTAGGACACTACTTTTCTAAGTACTGCATTACAAACTAAAACTAATCAATAATCAGCAAGGAAATAAGAAATTAAGTGTCAAAGAAAGAAGGATTTCAAAATGAGAAAAAAAAAGGGAGGGGGCAAGGA
The DNA here is from genome assembly GCA_013398955.1 of Callaeas wilsoni. Lineage (NCBI taxonomy): Eukaryota > Metazoa > Chordata > Aves > Passeriformes > Callaeidae > Callaeas > Callaeas wilsoni. The sequence continues at coordinate 209,462 of VWPU01018455.1, read as the reverse complement.
GCCTGTTAACTTAAACCCCTGAAGTTCTGTAGACACTAAAAAATCACTGGAGCACAAAATTCAGAATTGAATTATTAAAATTATTACATTAACATTTTAGCAAAAGATACAGTACTGATTTTAGCCCAGACCACATGGCTAGAAGAAGTAGAAAATGCCACAACTTTAAGTGATTTAAGAGGCCTTTCAGCTTTGAGATGTTTAATGGGATCACCCATCACTACAGCAGAGCAAGTAATGCCAGAGAATAATCCACATTAGTGCTCAGAGGCCAACAGACACCAGATCTCCCAGGAGCCCCACAGCTACGTACAACTACCTGTGTGTCTCTCAGTGCCTTTATAGCTCAAAGGCAGCACTGGTATGGGCCCTTTGCCATTCTTTCACTAACTAATTTCACCAGGATTTTAAAGCATTTTACATTTATTTGGATTTTGTACCAAGGTAAATGGAACTGGACCAATAGGCTGGGAAGTAACATTGGCATTTTTGCCACAAAATATGTGATCATATGTCATAAAGTGTCATTTCTCCAGAAGTCAACCTGGAAAGGGTAGAAACCAATGAGAACATTCAGTTTAAGAACATGTATTCATCATCTGTTTTTAATTCTTCTAGTCCATACAGAGTTCCATAGTATCTTTTGAAATTGTGCAAGTTAATTTTAAGAAGTATATTATCTGCACCAGAAAAACTCCTTGCAAACGCTGTTTCTTGTCCCAAAACATCAGCTTTGCTTTATCTGTTTATCAGCATTTGTCACCTCAGAAATACTACTTGTTGTGCTATAACTGCATGGTTTTTTCAGCCTTCCCAAAAAAGAGTTTTGAGGTTTTGAATGCCCTTGTATCACATACGTGAGAACTTAAAGAATGCAATTGCGTGTCTGAAAACACAGTCCCCATAAGACAGGTCACCACAACAGGAACCTGAGATAAGCGCAGATGACAAAACAGGAAGACATTAATTCCAAGCCTAACAAAGGTGAGGGTTTGGAATTAGCACATTGGAAAAAATGGCACTGTGCAAACTGTGGGAACTTAAGATAAGATTTACCCAGACAAAAAGTTTGCACAGTGGAAAACTGTGGGAAAGGATACACATGCCAGCCCAAGTTGTGAGAATGGCATCTATGCCAATGGATACTGGGATTGGACTGTATAAAAGTGTTACCTCCAGAAGAACAATCCCCACCACCAAAGACCAGAGTGAAGAAGGACCAGTGGGATGCCACAAGAATCCATTTTGTGGTGATATCTTTTGCTTAATCTCTCTCTCTCTCTGTGTCTCACTATGTCCTTCTCTCCCTCCTTCCCTCTCTCCCTCCTTCCTCTTGCTATTTCTTTTTGTCTCTCTACCTCACATTTACTATTAAATAAAATCTGTACTATTGACTTTGCCATATGATCTTGTTTGCACCTTAACTTAGGCAGAAGCATCTCTTACAGTCGGATCTTAACAACATAATTCTCCTTCACATTATATTTCAGAAGAATGAAAAATCTCCTCTGCCATTTAGGGCAGTATCTTGGATAACTTCATGCCAAAAAACCCTGTCATTTTAGAATAGACATAACTACAGTATCAAAGTATTTTTCCTGCTGAATTTGCTTTCTCAATCTTCAGAGACTTCACCTTTACTCAGAAAAAGCATGCAGTCAGCTGAACTACAAAATGTTGTGAAGCTGGTGGGCAGCCCCTACCCAAGATGTTCTGGTTGTTACAAAAAAAAAAAAAAAAAAAAAAGAAAAAAAAAAAAAAAAAAAAAAATAAAAAAAAAAAAAAAAAAAACGGCCTCTTTGTCTGAGACATTTCCTGTTATTTGTTTGCTTTTCTTGGTGGAAATTGCAAAATATGCATTTAGTCCACACTGTGCATACTTTTCTGTAGAAATATGTGTGCTCCTGTATGCCTCATTTGGCTTGGTGTTGTAGTAGTTCTATATCCATTTTTTAAGCGCTTCTTAGTTCCACTGGGTTGAGCTTTCAAGTCTTTTTTCTTTGATGCACCTTCTAGTTGCTGGTGCTTGTTAAAAGCGACTGCAAAAGACCATGCCAGAGCCATCATACCACAAAAAGGCTCTAATATACCAGAGAATATGTGCTCACACTCTATGTGAGCTACGCAGTCACCCAATTTCCTAGGAATCCTCAAAGTAATTGCTCTACTTTCTTTTTTAAAACATGACCAATGGCAATGTCACAACCATCTGGCTAAAGTTTTGAGCCTTTTTCTAAGGATACGCAAGACCAAATCCTCATCTTAGACCCTAAAGTATTCTCCTACTGTCTTAGCTATAACTGAAGCATACTGTCACCTATTCCTCTCCCTTTCAACAACGATCTCCAGAGGAACACCTGTAAAGGAGAATTGCATCACTGCACTTGTATCTAGTTTTGATCCTCAGCAGAAACCTCTGCTTTTTCTGCCTCCTCTTAGTCCTTGAATTCAGGTGGTTGAGTCTACGTATAGTTTATAAATTATTGTACAGCTGTGAAAGCAACGCCATTATCAGCAGATAAGTAGATCCAGCTACTTAGGCCCATGTAAACTGTTCAAGTTCCTTATTTACAGCAGAAATTTTTTTAGTGAAATCAATAGAATAGTTTGTAATGGGATCTTTGTCCTCTTTTAAATTCACTTCTATTCATACAGCTTGCTGGAGTCAGTCTCTGATAAGGCTAACCCATAGATACCTGACAGGCAAGAGGCAATTTCTATCAATACAAAATCTGTAAAGGGCAGCCAGACTCATTTAAGCCAGGAACCGAAGTGGCTTTTAGCTGCCTGAAAAATTACATATTCTTTGTGGGACTGGTGAATCTTAGCACTGGTTCACTAATAATGTGGATGGTGATACCCCATCCCATTATCACTTCACAAAGTAATACATCTTCACACAAAATTTGGTCTGAATATCAGAAATCTAAGAAGTATAAGATGGCCATATATTCGGGAAAACACAGAAGCTTTTTTTTTTGAGGAAACTGGCAAATTCTGGTGGTGCAGTTTTTAAGCTCATATTCACAATGATAAACTCCTGCAGATCTAATTAATCATACCTATCACAGCAAATTTACTATCAATCTGGTTTTGAGTTTAGAGCTAATACAAAAAATAAAAATCTGAGGTGATTATAACTTCTAAACACATAGCTTATTTTCACCAGAAACAAAAGTAACTTTAAGTGACTAAAGTACTCTCTTTCAGTAACATGCAGCTTTCCTGACCAAGCACATTTTCAGTTGGGCTTGGTTTCATGTACTAAATTTTTAGCCAGGTTTGTAACCTAATTGTATGAGAGAAACACAATTAGGTATTTCACTTGAAAGGGGTAGCTGTTAGTTCAATACCAGTCTTCCCCAGTGAGTGCTAATGTTACTAAGGACAGAAGATTTCCTTTAAAAGTTAAGAGCATACATAGCAAAGAATGATACATGGCAAAAAGGGAGTTATTTCAATGCTTTGAATAATTTATTTGAGGTTTACTAGTATCACAGTATCTGGTTTACTCATTTCACATAACAAAGCACATGCCCTGTCCAGTGCTTGCAGGCACCATTTAGATCTTTAATGCATACCATACTATGAATATTTTCTAAAGTTAATAAAGCATTCTTTTCTTTCCACAGCAGAAAATCATTCTAGTACTAAGAAAAGTGTAACATTCAGCAAATATTTAGAGCTTTCAGCTAAATCAGCTGTTAAATAAGCATAATCTTTAGTTTTCACTCTTTGCTGGCTATTCTAGCTTATAAAACAACTAACCCATTATAGCGTTTGGCGAGAATACACAGTAGAAAGCCCAGGGATGGAGCCAGAAGCCAGTTTTGTTTCTAAAGTAGATTCAGAAGCTACCTTATGGATTTTCAGTAAGTGTGACAAAAGAGTTGGAGACTACAGCAGCCTGGATTCTTTTAGCTACAACTAAAAAGAGATCTGAGTCACTCTGTGCCGTTTTGACTTCATGAAACCTGTAGCATGCTGTCAACCTACACAGAAGTCTAGCCTTTCATCTAAGTAAATCTGGCTGCAGGAAATGAGCCAAGTCAAGGTCACAATGTAGGGGAGAAATCTTGGATTCAAGTTCCGTATGGAGCCTCTCTTTGGGAGCAGAAGATTCCTCTTGTGCTAAACAGCACATTAAAACGGGAGGTAAAGCAACATGTGAGGATTGCTCTCAACATCTGTAACTGTGTTAGAATTATGGAATATTTCACACGGTATCATCAGCAGCCATCTTACAGCTATAAAACCTTCACTGGCTGGTTTTGAACTTCTGACAAATCGACCAAAAAGCTCCTCAGTATATAAACGTCTCCATGAGCTCCTAGGAAAGGCCAATTGGCATAGGCATGAGTGCTGAAATGTGGCATCCTCTTCACTTCTAGGAATAGGTCGTGTCACACAGAATGGAACTGAGGAGTCAGCCAAAAGAGGACAGTGATAGAAATAAGCATAAGGTAAAAGTTATATGAAGATCTTTTTTGGGCTTCAGAAGAACAGAAGGGAAACTGAATGTGGGTCTAGGCAGGGAGCAGTTCCTGTGCTGTTCTTCAACAGTTTTCATCTTAATTTCAGAAACTCAGTGCCGTGTTTGCCCATCAAAACGATGATCACTGAATTCTACAACCTTAGCGTCAACAGCTGAGTCAGTGCATTGCCAGGTAGAGAAGGCAATGGAAACAGTGGGACCACAGTGAGAGGCTTGTGGGAACAAGCTTAGGAAAGGAAAGATGCCTACTGACATCCCTGAGATTTATGCTTTTACTAGTTACGGGACCTGAGGAGAACAGCAGTCCAGAAAGGGAATTTTGACAGTGATGAGATAAAGGAAAGGCTCTGAACTTTTGCTGGTAGTTGCAAAGCAAGGTGAGACAGAAGACAGAGAACTCTCCTGGCACAAAGGAATCTGCACCCAACTGAGTTTGTGAGTCAAACACAGACCAGGAGACTGCACCCATGTTTACTTTTTGGGATACAGCCTGCTCTCGGTGCCTGAAAGCAAGGGGCACAATGCAACCTGTATTTATATGTCCCATGCAATCTTCTAAACCATGGCCAAGCATTGTCTAGGACAAAAAAAGCTGGCACTGACCAGAATTGTGTCAAGGAACTTAGAGATAATGATACATCAGTGCTCAAATTGTGCCACGGCACAGTGATTTTATTTATTATGGAAGTAGATTATGAACTATCTTAGACCATAGGAAGGATGCTACTATGCAAAATCCTTTACCCATGTGAAAAATAATCCCTTACACTGGATGCCAGGTAAGTGGTACATAGCGGACCACTACAAAATCTGTCTATGTCATACTAGTATCTCCTGTGTTATAGGAATTTATTCTTTACATAGTTTTCTGGAAGGGACACTTGTTAGGCCTAATTTGGGTTATATTATGAATATATAGTATTATGAATTATAGAGAGAAAACAAATTTCTGTAAATTTCTGGAATTATCATATGGGGACACAGAAATTTTCTATTGCATTAAAGTGGTAAATTCAGGGTTTTCTGTAGGTTGCGGCAAATTGCGGAGATTTGTGACATCTTTCTGGAAGGTATGCTGGTGGCATGCTCTTCTGGGAATGCAGAAGAGCTCTATTATTCAGATTAAGTCACTGAGAATTGACTCTGAATTCTCAAGCAGTTTACTAAACTAGAAGAGATTATAATAAATAGGAAAAGTGAGAAGCCAGCAACAATCTCTCTCTCTCTGAGGGCATCCAAGGCAAGCTCAAGCAGATTTTAATGAGTTTGTTTATGAGAGTGCAGATACTACTTCTGGAATTACAAGAGATGCATCCATAGAAACCAATTTATATTACCATTCCACCAGTGCTGTTTCTAAGATGAATGAAACAGAACATGAGATGGGGTGATGAACCCAGTGCAGGACAGTACTTCTGTCTTACAGCAATTCAAAGCAGAATACACTGTCTTTTTGGCCCCCAGGGTGACTATTTGAAGACAATCTATTTTTGGGGTGTCAGGTAAACCCATAGCACTTCTTAATTCCTGGAGATGTTAATTGCTTGTATTTCAGTTAATACCTACAGGTGGGTAACTAATTACACTGTGAAGAAGAGAACTGCCAGGTATCTGTATGGGAAAGGCTTTAGTGATGATGAGCTAAGGAACGGGAAGGCCTGTAGCTGCCATGGTCAGTTTGTATTCGGGAGAAGCCAGCGCATCCCAGCAGAATGCTGCGCCACAAGCCAGCAGCCTTCCGGTCGCTACAGCTGATGTGCTCAGACACCGAGATCACCTGGTTACTGTAGATCATACGAGAGTAAGGTTAGAGTTTGAAAATATGCAAAATTGTCATCCTCACCATTTACCTCTCTAACATAAGGAGCAGCTATACTTTCCCCAGTCCTTCCAAAAACTTTCAGTGAAAGAAGCATACTAGGGTCTGTGAGCACTCTCCTACCATGTTTCATTAGTTTTACTGATATCCAATCTGCATATTTCTACTTGAAATTTGCTGAAGCTTGTTTGGTTGTAATAAGATTCATCAGTCTTACTGCTTATGCTAGTCCACCCAGATGGAGACCTTGAGGTAACACAACAGATCCTTGAAGGATGAGGGAGAGGATGACACTGCATTAAACCCCAATTATTCCTTGGATCCCGGAAGGACCTTTGCTTTTATGAATCAAGTCAAATGATACAAATTCTTCACAACTGGTAACTCAATTAGCTCTTTCTTCTTTTTAAATGCCTTGTGCTTAACTAGGTTTTCAGCAAAAATGCAACTGATTTCAGTATTTCCAATGGAGTTTCTACTCTAAGTATAAAAGTCAGAGCTTACTGCGTCTGAATGGACATCAAAATTCTAGAATTTTTCTATAAACTGCTACTTACATTAAGTACATTTTATGGCATATAGAAATTACAGTGCTGCTCTAAGATATGTTAATGCTGTCTATGGTGCCTTCTGCCACAGATGCCTTCAGACTATATTTAAATTCATGGCCAAAACCCTTAGGTAGTCAATAAAGCTCCTTCCACTTGCACTATTTACCAACTTGTCTGAAATTAATCTGAGTAGAACTTACACGGACTAACAAATGGAAGAAAATTAGTATAAATCTTAAATGAACCAATTCACCTATAAAGGAATCTGAGATTTTTAATCACATACAGAGATGAGCAAGCAAGAATCAGTTTTGACTGAAGACCTAGATTAAATTTGTCAAATGTGAAAGGCTCAGATTTGACTCAAATATACATATCTGGGCAAATAAACAAATACATAAAGATGTTTGTACGTATCAAAACTATTGAGCTTATGCAGTACTTATTGATTCATTAAGAGGTAAACAGAAGACATTTTATGCAATATTTATGTGTTTTAGTAATACTATATTTGTGCTGCTAAATTCATTGCTTTATGATCATCAGACAAGGTTTAAATGAGACTTTCTCACACAAAATTTCATAAGCATTAGTGTGCTGTGCTATCCCGAATTAAGTCCATTTAAACAACTTTGCATTTGAGTACTTTGTTGATTCCTTCATATTTATTGTAGGGTTGCATCTGTTTTTATCAAGTAAACATGCAGCAGGATTACTGATGTGATAAACTGGGCAGTTGGTCTTAAGATCATTGTTTTATACCACAAAAAACATAGATAAAACTACATCAATTACACTTTGTGTTACAGGCTTTACTTGCAGTAAGCACTTGGAGGTCTGTCTGTGTAAGGACCGAAGAAGTTGGGGTTTTAAGTACTCTCAGAAGGAAATAACAGAATAAAAATCCTAGCAGAAAAAAAAACCAAAACCTAGCCAGCAACCTGGGAGCAACGTTTCATTCCAGTAGTTATCCAGAAATCTGATTTCCTTTGCTTTGTGTCAGGCACTTAGCATTATTGTTGCAGTTAAGGGAACTTTATGAGAATGATTAAAATAAAATTTCTTGGAGGAGAGGTGCCACAAGAGACTGCAGCATCACTCAGGAAATCATTTTTCTACTGTGAAAACACTGGTTTCTTGCTTTATTAAACATCTCTGTACAACTCCCCTTGATGTCTGCAGCCAGATATTCACCTGGCACAGTTCCATTGAAATCAATGGACCCATATTGACTTACACAAGCTGAAAATCTGAACCTCTGAGTTTATTACAATATCACTAAAAGGGCTGATTAATTGTAGCATAGCATCACAATATGATAATAATGCTCAGAAACCTCTCCAGAGTGGAATAGAAATTTGTTATGTCTTTCTGCAGAGCATTTGTTTTATGTAATCTACCTCTTTTTCAGCTGTGGGGGAGGTTTTTGTTTTATTTTTGAAATACAGATGGTAATCCTGTTACCATCTCAGGTTTACCCTGCAAAAAACATCATGAGATAGTTGTAATATATATTTCCTGAAATCCTGATTTTCACTGGGTCTCAGGCACACAGTGATCCTCTTGAAGAAGAGTATACATTCTCCATTTGACAACTCCTACAGAAGAGGTGGCCTTCCTGTCCTGCAGGTCAGTTCCATCTCAACCTCTGCCCCCACCAAGGGGCTTCCTGCCTGTGCTGCTGGCCAGCCCTTATACAGCGCAGCTGGGACAAAAGCTAAGCTGGGATCAGGTTGCTGGGACAAAAGCTGTGCAAGAGAGATATTAAAAAACCTCTGTCAGGGCCTCCCCCTGCTTTACTCACGCATTTAAGCTGTAACTGTTTTCCTTGGTTCTGGCCTGAGCCATGTTGGAGGTGTGCCTGTGCCTGGCCAACATCCTGACCTTCTGATTCGACCTCAGACTTTTCTGGACTGTGACCATCACCGGTTACCATCACCAGACCTGCCCTGTTCCCCTTGCTTAGGCACAGTGAGACTGACCTTCTTTTATGGGGACACTGTCCTACCACCTTCCCATTACCCCAGCTCCTGCTTGCCTTCCCTGGAGATTAGCCTGCTCTTGTTGCTTCCTGAGAAGATGAACCTTTAAATACTGCACAGACACTGCTACTGCAGCAGGCATAAATAAAAGAGATATGCTGTTGCTTTTCCAAAGCTAAGATAAACAAATATCCCTTACAGGATCATTCTTATTTGATAGTATATTTAGCAGGCATAGTAAAAAATGAGCCTCTCTTTTTGTTTGTTCTGTCAAGCATAAATTTTCTGTTTACTTAGAGTTCATAATCTCAGAAGCCAAATGGCAGAGAGAAAATTGCATCCAAAGCACCATAGTCCAAGCAAATAATTTCTCTGCTTTTGCTTAATTTTAATAATGTAAGTGGGTAGTGGCATGTTTCCCACACTGTAGATGTGTCAGCTGTCATGCATAAGTGTGAGACACATTCAAGGGTTTTCCCCAGCCTATGTTGTCCTGAGGAGTCCCTGTAGCTCCTGCAGTGTGACTCAGTGCCCCAGTCTCCTTTCCCCACTGAGAAACATCCCATGTGAAGATACAGAGGGCAAAGAAGACCAGGTCCTGTGCTGTAGGAAAGGTTGGGCCTCTTCATGATGCATCCCACACAGAAGTCACAACAGAAGAATTGTTAACCCACTGCAGCCTCATGCCATCGTTCCTGTCCTGTCACAAACTCAGCAAGGGGAAATGAGCTGGTGCAGAGGCGCAGGGATACATCCCTCACAGGATCCACCTTGCTGAGTCTCATGGGCTAGGTCAGAGACAAAGCAGAGGTCTGAATCAAACCATCCTTGGTGGCTTATCTCCTAATTCCCTGTTTCATGGCAGATTTGGGTCAGGAGAGGGAAAATTTAAAAACCCCAAAGGAAATAAACTTAATGCATGAGGCTCCAACCCTGGCTGCATAGTATAATTCTGAAAGAACAAATCCCAAAGCTTACTTATAGGACTGTAAGTAGTCAATAACAATGTAAAGTCAAAATATTTTTAACAGGCAACTCTTAGCAGAATTAAACTGTGCAAAGGGCAAGTTCTCTTTTCACAGAGGAGTTTAACTACAGTGCTGCACACTCACTTTAGCAGCAGTACTAAATGTTAATAACATGAAGAAATTAGGTGTAAGTCTGGCATTTTGGTGTAAAGTTCCTCAGCATGAGTAACTTCCTGAAATGGCAGCAGGCATGACACATATTCATCCTAATGCAGCTGCTGACATGAAATGGTGCTTTGAAATGTTTTGGGGAGCCAGGATGGCAGCAGTGTTTCTATCAGAAGCACCCAGATCCCATGACATGCCAAACCTAGAGCACTACAGTTCAGCAGCTCATTACGCATTTCCATCATGCCTTGCAATTCTCTGAATTCTGGTCTTTCCAGTACATCAATTTTTTTCTCTAATTATATTGATTTTAGCAAATTGCAGTGTCCTTCTGTTGATTTTCAACTATGTATAACAAAAACTTGCAATGTGAGAGAAAAAACAAACTCATTCTGCTCTAGCAAGTTATTCTATACCATTAGACCTTTCATGGGAAAAAACAGAGACATCAGAGTTAAGAACATATGAAAATATTGCAGTTACTACAAAAATAAACAGAAGCTAAGTTTTTAAATTAATATAGACCTTACATTCATTACCCAGAAAAAAAAGACCAGCAAATTGTCTGGAGCACCAGCTCTGTAATTACACACCCATTTATCTTCAGTGTGTGGAGGATGTAATTGCCTGTGCCCAGCTCTGTCTTTGGGTCGTCACAACGGACAGACCATACCGTGTGCCAGCACCTGCCATCTGCAGGCTGTCCTCCCACACCAGAGACCTGAATTCTAGCCCACACTCCTGACTAAATCATGCCTTTATAAGGCAGAGAACACCTAAAATCTGCACAATTAATTAGGGGCTGCCATACAACCTCTAGAAAACCAGCAACACAACCTCTATCCTGTTTCTTCCCATGAAGACAAGCTATGATTCCTCTCTACACTTTCATTTTACAAAAGAGTTCAGTAATTGCACTGCTGAATCGTGCTAGAGGTAGGACTTCTGCATTGGTGGAAGTGCTCTGAAGTCAGTGCAGCTAAACAGTATAGCACCAGTCATCTCATTCAGGGTAGGAAGAAAAATACTTTGGTGTTTAGGATGTACCTGTTCCTGTTTCTTTGATCTTTTTACTCATTTTAGTGAATGATTTGCTAATAAAAATACGTAAGCTCATTGGGGAGCCAATAACCAAGCCTGGAGTGAGTGTTTTAACAAGCCAGACAGTACCAAGAGTATTTTAAAGAACAGTGGAACCTGGGCCATTAATTTAAGAATTTATATGCTACATACAGCCATCTGCTGTATTTCTGAATGTAGCACCCATGTGGTAGCAGATAACAGGCTAATCACTGCAGGTAAATACCTTATCTTTAGAGGAGGGTACAACACAAATATGCATCTTTCATCAATGTTCCCTTCTGCTTAACTCTGAGATACACCTTGTTCACTGCTTTTGGTTTAGGCTTTATTAGAATAAATCAGTCCTTTATTGGATTTAGTTCATATATTTTACAGATAGTTTAGAATTTTTTTGCATCAATGGGTCATGACAGTAGATATAAGAAATGTTTATTCTTCTGTTCTTTGTTTTGGGAAAATTAATACATGTTCACATAACTGGGTTTAATCTAGCATCTAGCAGGCAATTTGCTCTTACATTTTATGACTTTTTTATTAAGTATAAAAAAGTCCAGAAGGATACAGTCTATAGTTAGCTATATTTAGCTGTTGTCCTATGTGTATTCAATCCTTATCCCAAGAATTTTAGGTGTGTACAAAGGGCAAAATAATTTATACAACAGAAGCTTGAAATGACATGTTTAAGGACATTCCACATGAGTTGCAATTCTTTGTGTTTGGAAGTCCTCTTTCTCTGTAAATCAGGAGACACCTTGGTAGGATCCATTACAGGGACTTACCAGCTTAGTAAAAATGTGTAGCTTCAAAAGTCAATTTAAAATCTGTTCAGGTACTTGTGAACCTCACTAAAAATCAATGGACCAAATCTCATACATCTCATATATATCACCAGAATTCCACTTAAATCAAAGAGTTGCGTTAGGCAAGTGAGGAAGGCATTTGTCCAGTGGGGATGTCCATTCAAGTAATCCTTCAGGCTTACTTCTATCCCTGTTATCAGACACTCAGCAATGTCAAGTTAATTAATTTATTTCCTTTCAAGTGTTTTTTCTCACATCAGTGAAAGAATTCCATGAAATGAGCAAGAAAAAACTACTGCAAATCATTAACACTTAGATAGGATAAGTATCTTACCTTCTGTTGTGGCCTGCAGCCCGCTGCCAAGGAGACTGAGAAAACAATGCCAGTTCACATTTGGGGCACGCCATGTGGCAGCTTTTGACTGCAGTTCTTATTGAACCCTTAGCATGTCAGGCACAGCAGCGTTCAGTGGTGGTGTGACTTCATTAAGGCCACGATTGTCCACGGTTAGTCCCCATTTTCCATTAGACCTTTGCACTGGCCAGGTAGGATTGTTAAAAGGTGAGCAGATCTTGCTAGTGACTTCTTGGCTCTCCAGTCAGCAAATCAGCTTATGGATGGGAGTCATGTTTGGCAAGATATTGCCGTCGGTGCACTGTTGTGATAGTGATTGGCACCTGTTCTTCCACCTTCAGCAACTCCGCAACACAAGGGTCCTCTGAGAGACTGGGCAAGGTAGACACCTGCTTAATTTCTTCCATCTGCAAGAGAGCTATACAGAAAACCCAACCTTTTGGGTCCTTGAAACACCCTCTTCTGTCTCTTCCAAGGGTGCATGAAGTCTCTGGACCAGTCACAAAGGGGTGCTTTTGCCACTTATTCCCAGTGAGGGTCACTTCATCTTCCAATACAATTAGCTGTTAGGACACTACGGTCATTCCAGAAATACAAATGGGTCCTGCTTCTCTGCAGCTTGGTGGTATTAAGATACACTGTGAACCATTATCCGCTGGAGCTTTATACTCCTGTTGGCTTGATGTGAAATGACACAGCCCAGTAAACCCCGTTGTCCCCTTCCTCCACCTGGCTGGAGGCAGGGCCCCTCTAGTCCTGATTATCATTTTGGTTACTCACTTTTTGTATGTACAAAACAGAATTCTCCTTATTAAGATCAGATCAGTTCTTCTACTCTGTTTGGGAAACAGCCTGCTTGAAACTGGAGCAGCAGTTTTCCTGAAGAACCCCATTCTGTGGCTGTTTTTCCTGCAAATCAGACACCTGTGAGGGTGTCGAGTTAGATGTTCCATCCTACTTTCCCATGTCTTCTGTGTGGTCACTCAGGTAAAGGCACAGGATGGTCTGTGGTGTGTAATCACTATATCCTCTCTCTCGAGCAGTGGAGCTCTAACTCCTGATAGCTGAGATACTGGTCCATGCAGGTGTGGACTAGGACATATCCTGTCTGGATTGCTGGAACTCTTGGAACACTTTCTCCACAGCTGAGACACAGCCTCATTGGGGGAAGAGAGAATTTCTTCATGTTGCTGGAATTGGACAGCCAATTCATCCACTGTTTGTCTCTCCATCTTTCCGAGTCATTACTGCCCATGAGTTGGTGTATAACAATGGTGAGCTCCATATAAACTTCTACATCTGGGTGACATACACTAGGATTTCATCTGGATCGTTGAATAATTCCTCATTGCTCATCATAAATCACCTCCAGCATGGCTAATTCCCTCAGGTACTGGATACTTTTCTCAATGGTGATCCATTTGCCTGAATGTCATAACATCTTCCTTGAAGGGAAACCTTCCCTTACCGCCTAATAGAAGTCACGTCCAGAGGCTGAGGTCTTCTGCCTTTTTCCAATCACTTTGTCAATGCCTTCCCTAGGAAGGGATCCCAGCTGCTTGGCTTTTCTACCCTTAATTGCAGGCCACTTGTCCTGCTATCCTACCATTGGAGGAATCAGGTGACAATGTGCTGGTCTGGATGAAGCTGAAATATTTTCACCTGTCTCACAGGTCTCTCCGGGATAGGGATCAGGTGGTTACTGCCTTGTTTATGAGTTCTGTCACTTCCTCCTCCTGTGCTCATGATGGCACTCGGAGAATCCTGCCTTATCTTCTTCTTCCTCGCTCCCTTTTTCATAGGAGTTTCTTCTCTTATTTAACAAGCTTACTTTTGCATCCAGTATTTCTTCTCATGTATATTGGGGCAACAGTTACCAGCATAGGTTGGTACCCTGGTTCAGCTTCATACTTGCCAGAGTTGCAGGAGCTGGAGTGCCTGTCGCAGGGGGTTGAGTAGCCCCAGTGCCTATTGTGGCTGCTGCAGTGTCTGTCATTTTGTCACCAGATCCAGAGACCTTCTTTTCCCCCTAAAGAGTGTTGAGCAGGGCTGGATCTTCATGGGCCAGGCCCTAGCATGTGGCAGTGATTTGCTTCTCTCTGGAATTGTCAGGGTCACAGCATGTTTTTTTCCAAATACTGTACCAGTTTTTCTGGATTCTGCACTTTTTTACGGGTGAAGTTCCAAAGCATTGGAGGTGTCCACTCTCCTAGATTCTTGCCCATACTATCCCACACATCCTGCCACTCATAACTATCCAGCCTTGGGATAGATCTCTGCGTGGTACTCTTAAATATTTGTTTAACCTTAAACAAGACCTGAAATTCACTCAGGAGACAGCAGTAGCAACACGCTTGTTTCAACATCCCAAGGATTCCAAATTCTCAAGAGCTACTGTAACTAGCCTGGAGAAGAAGGGGAAGGTGAAGTAGTGGGGGAGTGTTCACTCTTGTCTCCCCCACAGATGGACTCTCTGAGGAGAAAAGGTGGAGTGTAATTGTTAAGAGTTTCTGAGAGATGGTTCCCAAAGTACAGTGATGGCAGTAATGCTGAGTACAAATACCAGATTAGTCTCACAACCACTAATTTTATGATATCATAAACCAGTGTTACACAGTACAGCGAAATGATAACCTTAATCTAGCCCCCAGGGATGATAAACAGCACAACAGGGAACACATACAGCAAGTAAGGTCTTACATAACATAACCCCGAGAACAAGCACAAATTCTCTGAGAGCAGATAAATCAACACTGTGATCAGTGACTATTAAACTAGAACTTGTAAAAAAAAAAAAATTTTTAACACATCTCTGGTCAGATCTGTTACCTCAACCCTTTGAACCTGATGTTGGGTACCAAAAAGGACTGTTGGGGTTTAACCCCAGCCAGCAGCCAAACACCACACAGCCATTCACACCCCTCTAGTGGGATGGGAGAGAGAGGGAGAGAAGAGGGAAGGAGGTAAATCTTGTGGGTTGAGATAAAGACAGACACTGTAAAGGGAAAGGAAAATAATATTACTAGTAAGAGAATATATAAAGCAAGTGGTGCATAATGCAGTTGCTCACCATGCACTGACTGACGCCCAGCCCATCCCTGAGCAAGGGACTGCCTCACCTTGTTGGCCAATTGCCCTTCGTTTTATTTCTCAGTAGGGTGCTGATTATGGTATGGAATATACCTTGTGTCCGTTGGGGTCGGCTGCCCTGGACATGTACCCTCCCAGCCCCTTATGCACCCTGCACCTTCTCACTGGCAGGGCAGCATGAGAAACTGAAAAGTCTTTGAATCAGAGTAAGTCCTGCTCAGTAACAGCTAAAACGTCAGTGTGTTATCAACATTATTGTCATCCTAAATTCAAAACACACCACTGCATCAGCCACTAGGAAGAAAAATAACTATCCCAGCCAAAACTAGTGCTAGGTACTAGGTACTTTGTACAAAAGGCTCTTTCTCTCCCTCTTAATTTCCAAGCTGACAGCTCTGAATCAGCAAGACTATCTAGTATCTCTAAAGTTTTAGACTGACTTAAACTTGGTTCCCATGGAGGACTTCAGAGGCCAAGGAGTCGAGCACCTAGGGAGATGCTGTGCTGAAAAGTAAAGAAAGGCCAGCAGTAGAGGAGTGGAGGGAAGTAATCACAAAAATTAGCTTCAGCCCTTGGGATACCTGACCTGTTTCTCTAAGCTTCTTTATAAAGAATGGAGGATAATTATGGAGCAGACAAGTCAAAGCAGAAACCTAATTTTAGGCTGTCTGAAACGGCACCCCCAGGGGAACTTCACTTGCCATCATAGAGCTCCAGTGTCTACATTTTAAAAAGGGATCTTTTAAAAGTAGTCTGTGAGCAGAGAGGAAACACAAAAATCATTTAAGAACTGGAGAAAATGCCTTTCTTCTGGCTTGGTCTGTTTATCTTATCAGAAAAGAAGACTGGAATGTGACTAGATTAAGGTGTATAAATGCTTTCATGAGTAAAAAATACTCATGTATGAAAGGGGACTTTAATCAAGCAGAGGAATACATAACTAGAACCAATTGTCTGGAAGCAGAATCCAGAAAATTTAAATTAGAAAATAAGCACACATTTTTAACAGCGAGAGTGAATAGGTACTGGAACATACTACAGAGGAAAATGATAGATTCTCGCCATATTCTGATTTTCAAGTCAGGACTAGGCTGAAAGAAATGTTCCAGTGAAACTAAGGGTCTCAGTGCAGCATCAGTGTCTAATACTTAATGACCTGTGATATTCAGGAGATTAGATAGTCTCTCTCAACCTTAAACACCATGAAGCTTAATTCTATGGGTCTGTATCAGTCACCAGAGGTATAGGCTTTGTATAAAAAAAATACTCCCCAAATTCAACTCAATGGTTTGATAACTTCTGGTATCTTTCAACACCAACCAATCCCTGAAAGATTTCTGTCCATAACATCACTTCTGCTGAGAACTGAAGAGTTAAATATAAGCTGAGTACAACATTTGCAAGAACTGTTTATTAGTAATGGGACTGTTTTCTATTATTTTATAATAGTTTTTAAAAACAATAAAGTGGCTGTAAATTTATATCATAAATTACCATATTTATGATAATATATATGATATTTAGCAGCTGTAATTTGCCTAGAAATCAAGCTACAGAGAGGGAAGCAGAATATGGGTATATTGTTGTGATTTGCAAATATTCATTAATTGAGCATCACTATAATGCTGTGAAGTGAGTAAATATTATTACTGAGATTTTACAGACCTTTTCATGTCTAGGACAATTGGCTTGTTCCAAATTGTGTGTGTGTATATATATATATACACATATATATACACACATATATATATAAAAATAAAACATAATTTTTCTAAAAGACAGTGAAAAAAGTATCAAAACCCACATAGGAAGTCCTGGTCCTCTTGATGTTATTTGCAGATTTGAGGGAAATAAACTTTAAACCAGCTTCATATCTCAGCTTAAAACTAAATACATCCTAAACACAGTGAAATGTTTTTCATTCATTTGGTATCTGACCTGAAAACCTGTGCTTCAAGAAGTAAAATGATCGCTTCAGATATATTTATTTTCTCCTTTTTCTGCACTATGTCTTGTTTGACAATCCCACTGAATTACCAGATTAAAAAAATTCTTCACTCTCTGCCCACTTTGTAGTATTTTTAACATATTTCCCATGAGGGTAAAGTGAACTAAATTCTGCTAATAGAAACATTTGAAAATCCATATGAAAAATGTCCAGGGAGAATGAAATTGGGCCTTTATTTCTAGTAGTATAGTTTATTTCAGATGTTACCTTTAGCTAAGTAATCTGATGCTCGTATTTTCCTTGTACTTAAAAAAAGAAGCCAAACATTAAGACAAATCTCATGAATTAAAAATGTTTAATGCTAAACGAGATGTACCTAAAGGATTTGGGGTGAAAAATATAAATTCTATAACTTGTAACACTCTGTTTAATGGAAACTCATACACGAATAGGGGAGTTCTCCCCAATAAATTGACATACTCTATTAGTTTTGGAGCAGTTTTAAGGGATTTCCAACAAAATAATTTTGGCTGGATTTGACTTGAGCTACTGGGAGAAGACAAAAACTGCTGAATGTAACACTGAGCTTTAATGTCAACTTTTTCTACCATGTGGCTGCACTCTCTCTGCCCACACACACTCTTACACTGCCCACATGTCAGCATGGCTTTTCCCTACCTTCACATCCAAGAGAAGAAATGGGCAGAAAGCCATCATAAAACCATAATCTCGACCTCTTCCCTACTCTGGCCCTCAATCCGACACAATTCTTCCCCTTAGCCAGGATCCTATCTTCCCCTCAGAGTAAAAACTGCCGTAGCTGAGAAGTTTCAATACTGGAGTACACAGGCCACAAAGCTTTCTTCCCTCTAACCCTGGTGTCTCCAAGCAGGAATTATTACCTCATCATTTCTAACTAACTTCCTCCACGCCTTTTCACTCAATAGCCATACGGCTTTACCAGGGCTCAGCAGTTTTCAGTTCAGCCACTCGCAAGCTCTCTGAAGTTTCTCTTTGCAAAAAAATTGAATTATGCAGAAAAGTGACATATGTCACCTGGAAAGCATTGACCTTGCCTTGATTTCCTGGCAAGGTCATTGCAGTAAATATTTGTATGTTTGTAGTACTTTCCTTATATATAACAGTACTTATTTTGCTAGACCATCTACTTCCAGTGGTGTGTAATACATTTATCAATTATCTGGCTGAGGGGATCAAAGCACCCTCAGTCACTTTGCAGATGAGACTGATTTGGAAGAGAGTGTTCATCTGCTGAGGGTAGGAAGGGATATGGACAGGCTGGATCAATGGGCCAAGGCTGGTTTTCTGAGGTTCAGTAGGGCCAAGAAGCATGACCCTTGGGTCGTAGCAACCACATGCAGAGCTACAGGCTGGGAGCGGAGTGGCTGGAAAGCTGCCTGGTGGAAAAGGACCTGGGGGTGCTGCTTGACAGCAGCTGAACATGAGCCAGTGCGTGCCCAGGTGGCCAAGAACGCCAATGGCATCTGGGCCTGTATCAGCAATAGCGTGGCCAGCAGGACAACAAAGTGATTGTCCCTCAGTACTCAGCACTGGTGAGGCTGCACCTCAAATCCTATGTCGAGTTCTGAGCCCCTCAGGGCAAGGAAGACATTGAGGGGCTGCAGCATGTCCAGAGAAAGACAGCGTGCACTGTGCAGAAGACAGCTTCTGATCACATCACCCACCAGTCCTTCTCTGTTCACAAACAGCAGGTTCAGAGGGGCACCTTCCCTTGGCTCACTCACAAGCCATGTCACAAAGTTCTCTTTCACATATTCCGGAAACCTCCTGGACTGTTTTCTCTCTGCTGTGTTGTATTTCCAGAAGATATCTGATAAGTTGAAGTTCTCCAAAACAACAAGCACCAGTGATTGTAAGACTTCTCCCAGCTACTGAAAGAATATTGTAGACTATTTTGTCTGCCAATATTCTAGAATATTTGGTCAGTTGCTTAAGCAAAAACAAAATACTTGAAAAATGTCTCTATTAATGCAAACACACATAGAGGCTATCACATATAATGGATACACATCCACAGTGTCAAACATCTACACAATGCTCTATTATGAGTCATACTAAAGCACTGTTGTCAAACCATGTTTTCCTAAAACAAACTGCAATGTTGGCTTTGTGAGCTGGAGAGCAGACTTGCTGACTTCGAGCCTCATGAACCATGTTAGGTTACAGGTCATCTAAACAAATTGCTTTTGACTTTTGAAATGTGAAGACTGCCTTTGCTGAAGGACCTGTTGGCATGAGAAGGCATTTTTGAGATGCATTAAACATGCTAGTTATACAAAAGAGCATGATGTAATTGTTACATTCGTATATGAAGGCGCAGAGGTGAATATGAATATCATTCTCCAGAATGATCAGTCAGGATTT
This sequence comes from Callaeas wilsoni, assembly GCA_013398955.1. NCBI lineage: Eukaryota > Metazoa > Chordata > Aves > Passeriformes > Callaeidae > Callaeas > Callaeas wilsoni. The sequence goes on along the minus strand of VWPU01018455.1, from coordinate 189,797 downwards.
TGCATACAAAATTTGACCCAGAACACAAAGATCAACTTATTTTCCATTTCAAAATAGCAAGCTTTATTAATCTATCATCAACAATCCAAGTATATTATAACTAGCACCCTTAAAAACAATCTGAACTTTTCTTGTGAATCTTACAGGATGGTTAGATAAGCTAAAATCTTAAAATACCTTTTGCTTCCACTGTCAAATGTTCTTCTCAAATGACAATAATTAACACATTCAGTTTCATCCTGGAGCAATCTGTGGTAGATCTGATGACATATTGCCTGTCAATAACTTTCTGTTAAACTCTTTTGCCAAGCATCATTTTCATGAAACCATCAAGAAGGGAGCCTTGGTGCTTCAGGCCCAGTCATGAGATAGTTGTGTTGGAAGCACAGCTTTGGACTATGTCATTTGGTGGGACAGTGACCAAGCCACGATGCAGCTCAAGGAGATCCATGAAGCAGAAGAGGAAGGTCATTGAAACAGCTTTTCTCCAGTTAACCATAACTGTATTGTCACTTACCATTCCAGTCAACCTGTGTTCATGCTACCAAAGACACAGTGCCTGTGTAGACCTTAGTAACAGAATTAATAACAAACTAGAAGCCTCTTCATCACAGACATCTCCTTATGCTGAGAGCAATGAGATTTTTCTTCATACATGCCCACGCTGCATTTCAAATAACTTTATCAAATTATGTTGATCAGCACATGGCTATGTTCCTGCAGAAATTGCTTCAATTTGAACATATTTGCCCTTGTGTCTGAGTGTCATCAAGGATGTTCTCCAGGAATAAGTTAGTATGGCTACTGCTCCTTCACATCCTCCCTCTACGTTCATTTCTGATGAGTGCCTTGAAGAAATCAGGCAACTACTTGTTGAGGAATACATCTGAAGTTTCCTTAACACTATGAAAGGTTAGGTTATACAACAATGAAGAGAAACAGATGTTATTTGTTTATGAAAACAAATTTCCAGATGGTTCAAGATCACCACATTGTGCAAACAGCCAGCTTAAACAACTGCTTGCTTTTATTGTAATTACCCTCCAGTTCCCTTCTGCCATCACCCTCTAGTGTGTGCTATACTTCCTTACTTCAGTTTGTGTTCCAGGGTTTTATGTTATTTGAGACATGAACTTTGTCTGCTAATAAAGTTTCTAGAAATATCTGGAGCAAAAATGGTAAAACAGAAATTGTAATAATGGATCCTAAGAAAACCACCCCTAATACCAGAAATACAAAAGCCCAACCAATCAGGTAGTATAATATCTACTAGTTTTGAAATTGCTTAGGAATGAAGTAGCTATGATTTTAACAAAAATATGTACTTTCTCACAAATATCTTACCCCAATAGTAGGAAAATGTCAAGTTAATGCGTTGGTCACAGCCTGTTGTTCACACAGCAGGTTTCCACACAGCAACAGCTTCTAAGTCCCCAGAAAGAATTTTCTTCTGCCTCCATCTGATAATGAAACACTCTACACACAACACATTATTCTCCCTCACAGAACAGTACAAAACCTTACCTACGACCTCAGCAAAATAACAAGTACCAGCCCTGAGATGTTTGCCAAGATCGGTTGTGCAGTGTTATAGTCTAACACCTGTTACAGTATAAGTCCCTGACAGACGCTTGGCACTGCAGTGTAAAGAAGACCTGCATGTAGTTAGTGTCCATGGAAGACATAAGGCCTCAGCACCTTGGTAAGTGCAGATCCAAAAGAAAACTCAGTGTAGCAGTTTCCCCATCAGATATAAAACACCCATAACTCAATCAGGTTCCCACTGTCCTAAGAAGAGCCTGAACTTGGGCATCCCACATACCTCTGTGACTCTTGTTGCATGTAATATTGGGAACCCCTTAGAAGACCTGATTTCTTTAACACTGACTGCATAGGTTGATTAACTTAAGGACTGACCAGACAGATGATGCTAGACTTGATTGCCCCAACCACCTCTGGTAAAAGGTAGTCATTTTCCACAGCATATGCAAGACTTCACAATGCCAATACCTGCATATGGTCGTGGATGCAATATGAATTCAGGACTGAATGTGACCAGGGTTCATGCTTAAAACATTCTACGATCCTCCTGATCCTATCTGTTGTGCTATTACAGCTATAGGCTGCTCTTCAGAGTAGCGCCACTGAAGCGTGCGCTGGCACATTTGGATGCTATTAACTATGTCCATTGAAAACTCATTCCGGTATTCCTGTGTCTTGATGAGGTGTACACTGTAAAACCATGCAATAATGAGTATTGCCAACCTTGTTAATATTTTACCTGGGTAAAATTTATCCTGAAGATATTATTTTCAGTGCTGAAATTTTTAACCTATTATCCAAGATATGATACAGAGCATAGTTATTGTTTATTCTCCTACTACAGTTTTAAGTGGTGAAAGAAAAGGTTATCATTCAGATGAGCTACTTCTCTGAAACTGTGAGACAGTAACCAATTATAGATGCCTCAGACAGATGGGATTCTGCTCCTACTATGCAGGATCCCAATTATGTCACATACACACTGCCACGAGGAACAAATAAAGAACTGGAAAGAGTAAGGACTTTGTTTAACAGATGCATTTGTGAAAGTCATTCTGGGCTTACACCTGAGTAATGGTGGCCTGGTTTTCTAAAACAAGCATAAGCCTGCTCATTAGTGGCATTGGAGCACCCCTCAGTGGGAGCAAAATGTTAACTTATCCCTATGTAACTGGGTAACCTAGACATATGAACTGTGAAAAACAGCGACTGTGCTTTCCAGACAACGCGTGACCAGTTCAGCATATTCATCATTCAGGTTATTGTGAACAGAAATGGGAGAGATTATTGGTAGTACATCCCATCTTTAGCTCTGGAGAGTATTACTTCATACAAAGACTTTAAATTTCTGATTTTCACCCATTAATGCTAGTTTTGCCTGAGGGCTCAAAAAGAAGCATCGATGAACATGAAAGGTTTCCTGCAGACCTTGTCAAACCAGAGACCACCTGGCACATGTTGGAGATTCTCAGAATTCCTTCATTTCCTTCCTCTGTGTCCCAATTTGGCCTTTTGGAAAATATACTTGTTAAGAAGTAGTGCCCTCCTTTATGATATATGGGCTTTGTATTTCTACAGAATATTTTGTATATAAGCATTTGAGGTAGCTAAATCACTCCCAGTCTACACTGTACATTTTCAAAGGGACCATAACCACAGAGAAAGGAAATTACAACTTTAGCTTTATTGGAAGTGCTGGACCTGGCTCAAGTTAGTTAGCCAAGTGAATAAATGAATGAGTGTACAAACAACTGGAAGTGACATTTCAGTTATTTTTGCAAGCCTGAAAGCCATTAATCTTGTAATTAAAAGGTCTGAGATTTGTAATTTTATTACAGTATTTCTGTCAATGAAATATTTCCACAATAGCTCTGGGTCTGGAACTCAGACAGGTAAAAACCATCTTCATCATTTTCTCTCCAGCCAAAGATTCAAGCTGGGACCAGCGTACCCCCAAGCACTCATCACAAGTAATTACCCTGCAGAGGGAACACAGCCAGAGAAATGTTACAGCATTACTATTATTACTTTTCTTGGATTAAGTAATAAATATTTAAGAGAGTCAAGCTAGCCCACATGAACTGACAAATGAGCACATGCCAAATCCCCACCTACTCTATTGTGCACCTTAAGGCCTCTTCTACTTGAGATAAACAGCAAAAATAATTCCCTTCCCCACCACTGTGAGCTCTTATTTTCTTTAACAAACTAGAATCTCTTTCAAAGCAAAATTCTGCTGTGATATTAGTTACTTTTATAAAAGTTTCTAGTCTGCTTCCAGAGCGATGTTAAAACAACTTCAGACAGCACAATAAAGGATGATTTCCTTTGTAGAGCTAAGCATGTTCCTCAATCTTTTTCAATTTGCAGATCCCAAGGCCTGTCTGAGAGAGGTGCAGGTCTTTGTACAACAAAGTTAACCTTCCTGACCACAGGAGCACATTTTTAATATGCTTTTGCACAGCATTTCAATGTAATTCAGAATCCCAAATATTCACAGATCCCGGAGTGAAAATCAACAACGTTCTTTTTTCATTGCCATGTCATGCTTTGTCTCTCATTTACTACTCACTCACCTGGTAATACTTACTCATAACTAATTTTTGTGCCAGAGAATTTGTAAAAATAGACAGTAAATAAACACTATTGCCCGTGAGGAATTTGTAAAAATATCATTTTATATCAAAGAAATTAATTTTCAAATGACCCCATTATTTGATCTTTCACTACACTTTTCTTAAATGTAGATGAACAACATTAAGTTTAAATTGACAGGTATGGTACAGATTTTGGGAAATATTTAGACTTCTTAGAAGTTATTTCTAGACATTCTAATATTTCTCAGTTTTTGATAAACTATCAACATTCTGCAAAAAATAATGGTGATTTTGAAAATTAGCTGGATACAGTGTATATTCTCAATTCCATTTTTACACACACTTTTTAAAAAACTTTATTTGCACGTGGTAATAATAAAAAAGATCTTCAAAATCCCAAGCATTTTTCATAGGTTGATGTGGATCAATACTCTTTTATTAGGAGTTTTAAAAATATTGGCAGAATTATTGGTCACTTGAGAAAATAACCTAACAAAGACATAAATTCCACGGATGTTAAAGGTCTTTTTTATTTGTCTATTTATTAAGTAGCATCAGCAGTCTACATATTTGGTGTATCTGAGCTTCTTCAGGTCATGGACACAGGAATGAGAAAAACTGTGTTGTATTGCCAATATTTCTAAAATGCCAAGACCTCAAACAATTCCCTGAATGCAGTTTGGTCCCACCTGCACTATGACAAATTAAACCCTTTGTGAATCAGAGTTGCATGCACCATTCCTGCAAACATCTGCTTTTCATTTTGCAGCTTCTGCTTTTGTAAAAGCTCATGTCATTTGATCTGGTCCAGCTTTAGACCACAGTTATTCCCTATTTTGTCATTCATCTACAACCAAAGAAAACTTTACAGACATAAGAAATAAAAACTGAAAATAAGACACCAACAAAGTGTCTTCTCATCTGTTTACTACTAACATTGCTTTGGTCTAGAAGGCTCTGGAGAAGTTCTTATTTCAAATATGTATATCCATAAGGGAACAGAACATGGCTTTCACATAGACTGATATCTCTTACTAAAACATTATGAGGAAATTCAGGAGCAGTAAATGCAAGAATGCAATCATATAACTTATTTCTAACAAAATTTAAAGCGAGACATAGCAAAGGTGTTGATAGAGACAAGCAGTATAACTGTAAATTTCTGTAAAGCCAGAGATTTGCCTTACTTTCACTCCAGCCTAGAAATGCAAATACACATCTCTTGAGAGTTCCAGGTGAAGTCCACAGAGAGAGCCTGAGTGCTTAGAGGCAGATTCTACTCACTTTTATAAAAAAGGATATCTTAGAAACTCTTTGGCTCAGAGGTGTTGTTTGAAAGACACATTACACACAGAACTTGGCTAATCCTTGAAAAATGCAACCTCACAAAATCAGACTAAAAGGGTTTTAGTATGAGAAAATCTGATATCTAATCTGTAGAGATGGGCTGGGTTCTGGGGGGGGCGAGGTTAATAAATCAGGATGTAATGATAACTATTAGATTATTTCTGACCATAGAAGAACATTGGGACAATTGATCAGATTATTTTTTCTTGAAGCAAAACTACTATCTACTCGTAAAATAAAAAACAACATACCAGATGTCACTTAAAATATTTTCCAGTTTTAAGCTTCTTACCCAGACACAAGGCTTTGGGATTAGCCTGTTCATCCCTGCAGTGTTATCTGTCTACGTAAGGCCAGCAGGTGCTCACCATGGATTCCCCTCTCCCAGAGCACCTGTTATGACCAGTGCTGTTTCTCTGAACTGTCCTACAAGGTTACCATTCTCTCTTCCTAATCTTGTGTTATGGCTCTCTACAGCAACATGCAGACAAAAAAAAAAATTAAAAATTAAAAAAAAGAAAAAAAGCAGCATGTACTTGCTATCAAGTAAATTTTTTCAAGTGTATACCAGACTTTAGAGAGTTTTCAACTTCTTTCTGTATTTCTTTGTTTGGTTTTGGTTTTGGTTTTTTGTGAGGGTTTTTGTTTGGTTTTGGTTTTGGTTTTGGTTTTGGTTTTGGTTTTGGTTTTGGTTTTGGTGTTGCCTTCTTTGGTTTGTTCAGCTTGGAAAACAGAAGGCTTCAAGTTGACCTAATTGTGGCCTTCCAGTACCTGGAAGGGAGCCTGCAGGAAAGATGAGAAGAAACTTTTTACAAGAATAAGAGGGAATGGCTTCAAACTGAAAGAGAGCAGGCTTACATTAGATATTAGGAAGAGGTTCTTTACTAGGAGGGTGGTGAGGCACAGGAACATGTTTTCTAGAGAAGTTGTGGATGCCCCATGCCTGGAGGTGTCCGAGGCCAGTCTGGGTGAGGCTCTGAGAAACCTTCTCTAGTGAAAGAGGAATTGGGACTAGACGATCTTTAAGGTTCCTTTGAACCCAGGCCATTCTATGATTCCCTGATTTTTATTGGCAAGGAATAAGTTTTGTCGTAAGAGACCTTCCAGGTCCTGAGCAGGCTCAAGACAGCTGAGTGCTACAGTAACATAAATATTAGGCAATAATTTGTATCTCCTTGTGCCCACTCCAGTGGAACTAGGCCCAGACATTTACCTTGTAGGAAAGTTGCATAAAATGTATTGCAACTTCAGTTTGTATTTACTTAGACTGCATTATCCCTCCAATATCATATGGTCTTTAGAACTAAATAAAACTTGATGTTTTTTCCACGTTCTTAAACCCAAAGTTGGTGTGTGCTGGGAACAGCCTAATAAATTTTTCAGTGTGAATCTGAGAAATTCTGGAAACCAATGTATCATTTCAGGGTCGTTCTGTGAAACTTTTCATCAAAACTGACCAAAAAATCACCAGAAATAACATTTAAAACACATCAAGGACCTGATACAGTATTTTTTTTTCCCAAGAAATCAACACAACTGCTGACATCCAGTGCAATGTTTTTAGTAAAGAAGGAAGTTTATTCTTATAAATAATAGCTATATGTCTTTAATTAAAGCTAGCTAGACAACTAATTTATATAACTTGACAGACACTTCTCAGTGGTTAATACTGAAGTGGACGCAGTTTACAATTTTTACTTGTAAATTTACAAATTCAACCAAATCAACACAATCTCACCTAATTTGAACATGTACACCACAGAGTATTTGTACCAAGCCACTCAAAGTACTCACTCACTTCAGACATAAAAGGATATGGCTTTGTGGAATCTGAGATGTTTAAGATGCTTAGAATTTTAGTCAGTACTTTGACCCACAGCCTCATGAGAATTAATTTTTGTGTGCTATATATGCCAGAAGAATTTGCTGCATGATCTCTCTACAACAGAGAAGCCAGAAAGAAAGGCACCCTACTGGTTTTGTTCTACTGCTTATGGATTATTCTTTTATGTCCTTCTCTAGAGAGACCCTCGACAGTAAGTCTGAGCCAGAGTTTAGCATAGTTCTCATCTGTAGAACTCAGATCCAAAACTTTATTCGGATCTTAAGGCATTTTTTTCTTATAACTTCAAATATTAGGCAATATTAAAGACTTAATAATGACACTAATAGAAGTTAATAAGAGATAGAAAAGAGATTTCAATTTGAGCAGAGAATAAAGCTCTTAGCTCTGATTGACAAAAGCTGGATCCAGCCTCATTATTGGTGGCATTAACTCTATTGACCAGACTCTAAATCCAGGAATATTAATACATGCAGAAATAAAAAGACCATGAGCTGAAATTCGAATTATTTCTGACATTCGTGAAAAGTCTAGCAGTAATACTTTGTCAGGAAAGGAAGTGTTTGCATTCCGTGGAGTGTCAAAGCAAAATGTATGCCTTTACAGAGGATCTACTTTAAATTATTCTCTTTTATTATTTTAAAATTGTTGTTTATTAGTTAACCTTTAAAGTGCTTTTCTCTATATAATTTTTTGAAATTGTATGCTTATAGTTTCAAATTCAATAAACAAACTGAAACAACTCCTAAAGCATATGTTTGGTTAACATATGTTAAAATATACCTCAGTACATGAGAACTATTTGACATACTTCTATTGCAAAAAAAAAAAACCCTCTAGGGGGAAAAAAATTTGTGTGCCATGGAAAAAAGTATTTTCCTAAATACCAAAACTTTCACTTTAATATGATACCTTGCAAACACTGAGACACTGATCAAATATACTGTTTCTCCAGTGTTACCATGGCATTAATACATGCCTAAAGCATTCTCAGTTGAGTTCCGTATGCATAAAACTAGTCCATATTTTAAGTAACACTTTGTTCAGAGACCGTCCCAGTTTTATCTGCAAAATTTCACATCCTAATGTTTAATATTAACACTAAATTTTAGGACAAATGAGATGGAAGGAAGACTGTGGAAACTCCAAATTTGTAGAAAGCATAATCTGTCAAGTCTGCTCCCAGTAGCAATCTTGCATTTTTTCTCTTCCCTCTTGAAACACACAGTGAGTCCACGAGTAGGCAGGATCTTTTCCCAAAGGTCTCTGCTTTTCTCAAAGAAAAGTGATAAGGATAAAAAGATTTGGGGACAGATAGATTTTCACTCTTTCATTTTAATTAATCCCTAAAGTTTCTGTCCAGTGTTACAGAAACTGGGAGATCTGACCTTTCTCAAGTGTTCCCAGAGGAGAGGTAGATAAGGGATAGGTTTCAATAGCTGGAGCTGTAGTACTCCTGGGCTTATTTCTCTCTGCTGAAAAGGACAATTTGGAAGGGTGAGGGAGGGGGAGAGAAAAGGAAAAAAAAAAGAAAAATAAAAGAGAGAAGAGGAAAAATCCAAACTAGATACACTTAAAAGCATATTAAAGTTAGTTGCCTAGCTCAGCTAGTCAGTTATGCTGTTCTTTAGTCATTGGACAGACATGTGATGTCCACTTCCCAAGATGATTGTTTCCATTGCAGGAAAATATACAGAGAGGTGCCTAAGACATGCAGGATGAATAACCTGGGACAGCTCCAGAAGGGACTCCACTATGATGAGCCATCAAGATCCCTCAGAGTCTCAAACAGCGACCATCAGAACCCTCCATCTCTTCCCAAGGGAATCTAGAAAGTGTATACTAGACACTCTACTCCTTAGCCAGCTAATAAAGGAAATGGAGCCAGCTCTTTATCTGATACTCAGTGGATAGCTACAGCTTTCATGCAGTGATTCCTCCAAGCAACACAAAAAATATTCTCAGATTCAGGAGGCCTCTCAGAGAGACAGTCTCTATTCTCCAAGTTTCCAAATGATACCCCTTGTGCCTGCCCTGCACACACAAAAAGACAGGCAGGCAGTGCTGAGGGGCAGGGGCAGTGTTCACTGTGGTGGCCCTGTCTACCAGTTATATCCTAAGGGAGCCACTATTCAGGCACTACAGGAACTTACCTGACTCATGGATGCGTTACAGTTATAAGGCAGCAGGACAGAGTTTCCTTTCTTTTTCTATTTCAAGCTGTATGGCAGCACATAAGAGGCTTGGCATGGACAAGAAGGAAATGAACTCGGATTGTCACCAGCAGCTTTTGTGCTCCTGTGCCATCCCTGTTTTCCTGTCACCTCTAGCTCTCTGGCCAAGGATGAACACTCATGGTTTGGTTCAACCACTGCCTCTAAGAGCCCAGCTTGATCAGTTGCCATGATAATGAGTAGATGGTGGGAACCAGTAACAGAAAGAAATCCATGTTTCCACCACTGGGCACTGCTGTTATTAGTAGCAATTAAAAAACTGCTTTGGAATCTACTCTTTCTGTCCAGATGAGAGCTCCTGCCCAGAATTTCTGCCAGTTGTGTCCAGCTTGGCTTCCACTGAGTCTTTTAAGAATTAACATGCTCATCTTAACCTCCATCACTGGATTAAAATTCTGCATTAGAATATCAAGTATCTATTCCACCTGTTCTAGAAGTATATGAGAGCTTAATGCACATAGCCCAGTGTGAACACTTAAAGAAAGCCCTGAAAAATTTGTAAGAAAAATCTAACAGGGCTGAGGAAAGATGATGAGCAGGCAGAATAAGCAAAGGGAAGCAATGAAATATTAGGGGTTAGCAAGGCAATGCCATAACAAAAGGCACAGCACAAGCAGCCACAGTTTAAAGGGAGGCAGTTTAAAGACCTGCAAATATCTAAGCAGCAGGGCTCAGCTAAGAAGAGGTGGCTGAATTTGGGAAGAGTATATTTTTTATTTGCCTATGTCTTGGGGGAAAAACAAAAACAAAAACAACAGAGATCCCAATTTATATTAATTTTTCACTTTGAGAGAAATTTGCATTTTGTATGAAGAAAAAGAAGAAAACAGAGGCAAGGAGGGACTAACTATCAAAACAGAGTATAATTAGCACTACAATGAGTAAATGGCCACCCTGCTTAGGGTGTGGAAAGTCCTAATAGAGACAAATAGCACGGCTGCCTGGCATGGTACATGAAAAAACAGCTTCAGCAGTTCACTGAATCATAGCAGTTCACCTAATGTAATGACTGCAGAGAAAAGGTATCTGATCTAAAGGAGTGTTTTATCTATGTAGGACACTTTTCGTCCTGAAAGCTGTCGGAATTACCATCCACCTGAATCCTAGAGCCTATTCATCTGAGTTTGAAGAACAAAGAACTGTATCTTGCCTAACCTTTGTGTTCAACATGAAAAAGTGTCTTGACCAAAAAACAAGTGCCAATCTTGCAAGTCAACCCAAGCTTGGCTTAATTTAATGGCTTTCAGTAGACTTTTGATCAGGTGTAGGTTTAACCCCAAACATCTTTCACAAGCACTTTTAGGACAGAAGTAATAAATTAACTGCGTCCCTTTCACACATGTCTAGCTCAGTCCCTGCACTAGGAGGGAAAGAGTAAATCCTCTTCTTCTGTCCAAAGGGAAGAAACATTTCAGCATAGCAAAAGGAATCCCTCAGCACAGCTACCACATAGGTTTACCACACCAGTGGCATGCAAGAACAACTTAGTTTCATGATGGCCCAGTTTTTGTATCAAGGCAATTCTAGTCATTCACAGCACACACCGTGGTGGAAAATAGAGTCTTTGTAAAAATTCCTTAAGTAAAATATATGAGTTAATGGCAGATACACTATTGAAGGGTACTCAGGAGTTTCTCTTGGGTTTTGTGCGTTGGAAAATTAGTCATTAGTCTTCCTCCAATGGATCCAAGCCACTGGTTTTCCTTTAACAGCAGTTCTACACATACAGTGAACTGAATCAGTACATAAAGTTATCACTGTTCCCCTGAGAAGACAGCTGAAATCACATGCCAATTAAATTTTTTCAATGTGTTCACCTAATAGCAAAGTATTACACAGCCCAGTAGTGTTCCATATATAAAAATAGCTTTCCAGAAATAGCGGCTCTGCTGTGTTGGAGTTTCCCAGAGGACCAGTTACTGTTGTTTTATATGTTAACACACTTGCTGTAGAGTGAAAGTACTGAAACCAAATACATTAGCAGTAGTTTTCTTATTGCCTACGAATGGCATTTAAGCAACAGTAATACTGCTTCAGACTTGAAAAGCTTGTGCTTTCAAAATTTTGGCAAGTTGTTGGAATAATTCTGTGCTCCATTCCCAGTGCATAAATCTCAACACAGTGGGCATATTCTCAGTCAAATTACTGCAAAGGGAGGAAGCCTTGCAGTTGTCTGAGTGCAATGAGTTTGGCAAGATAGCTCTATTATTGTACTTTTTAATTTGACTCTTTTTTTCTCCACTGCTCAGCAAGAGCAAGTAATCAGAACAGAAGATGACTCCAAAATGTAAATTAGTGCGTCTGATGTAGGGAACCAGTGCATACAAGTAGTCTTGTATTGAAAATATTTCCTTTTCTAGTTCACTGCTGTCAACCCAACCCTTGAAATTAAAGAACTGCTTTTCTAATTCCAGTGTTATGTTAGTGTTTCCTTTAACTATGCAGTACATGGGCACACACATATCATGTATCTTTTTTTGGAGGCCACAGTTTCTATTAAATTTAATTACTTCTTTCTGTTTCTAGGGTAGCTAGAAAACAAGGGCAGTTTCTATTAAATACCATAACATTCCACAGAAACATACATGCTTAAGGCATCTGGCAAGATGTGGCTACAAAATGAAGTCTTACCAAGGCACTGCACTACTAAAGGCAAATACATGGATCATGAACACCGTTGAAGCATCTCAGTGCTAACAGCTTAGACTTTTAGTCTAATGAAGCACATATTCAAAACAGTTAAAACCACAATCCTTCAATCACTGCATCTTGAAAATTTCATCACAGTTATTCTAATGGCTGTGTTAAGAGTTCAGAACCTGCAGGGTCAAACCTCTAAGTAATGTTGACAGGCATTGCTTGAAATTTTGTTCAGTCCTCTTCACTATTTTTTCTGGCATATGAATTTCAGGTTATGGTATTCAAATAAAATGGAAATAAGAATAGGAGTTAAGCATATACCGTTAAAAGTTCAGAATACATTCTTTAGAAGATGCCTTCCACCGTTGCTTAATAATGAATTTATAGGAAAGAGAGTAGATAACATGTATATAACACCACTGAGGTATAGACACTACAAGAGTTAAAACTATTTCACTCAATAAATATGGAAGAATAGATCAGTAGGTTCATAAAGTGTCCCTAAACGCTGTAAAAATTCAAGTATAGATCTGATTGAAGAAGTTGATCTCCATCTCCTGCTTTGACACAATGCCATGTGACACAGGGAAAAGATCTGACCCTGACCCAGTATATCATTAGAATCTCTGTATATCAAGGAACATGTATTGCTTCACTGGCTTTGCTGTAGCTATGTACAGACACTATCATTATTTATTATTTGCATTATGGTAGCTGCCTTCAACGACCAGGGCTTCAGTGAGCTAGTCATTACAGAGACACTTACAGGGCTCACAGTTTTCATGAGAGGCAGTATATCAAAAGAGACAAGCATGATTGGGAAGGATGACATTACAAATGAGCAAATTGAGTAGGGAAGTCTGCTGAAGTCACACTGATTCTGTGTGTAAAATTACAATCATCTTAAAGCATATTTCAAAACAACATCCTATATTGGGCAGGAAGAAGACATAGCTGAACAATAGAAGATTTTAGGTATTCTTGTTTAAGCAAAGTGCATAAAATTCCTAAGAATTTCTTCACCTTTCTGCACACCACTCATTCTTCTATGAAGGGTTTTTTCTAAACTCATTTCAGTTTTAACAGATTGTATGTATTTGAGTCATGGACAGAATGAATAAATCACAGTCACCTAAATTAATTTTTCTATGTGGCACTATCATTTACCTTGATTTATTATCATTATGCACATAACAGTTTTAAAAGGTAAGTGACATTAGATGATTGGGAGAAATAAATACCAAACACCCTTTATGAAACTGGCTTCTATTTCCTATTTGAGTTTACTAAGAAAGTAGTTGTTGAATAAAAAAACCTTTAGCCTTGAACCAAACAATTCTTCTTGGAAGAGCCAGTCATTGTTTTGTTGGATGTGATCTTAAAAGTGAGGCATTTGCCCTGAATATAGGGCAAAACAAAAAAGATGTCTTTCAAGTGCATCAACAGCATGCTTCTGTAACAAAATTGTCAGCAATAATGACTAGAAGCACAAAAAGAGTGCAGCTCTGCATTTGGCATCATGTCAGTATAAGGAAAAATAGTTATTTTTGAGAATTTTATTTATTAGAACTTGCAATGTTCTTTGACTGTATTTTCTGCTATGCTTTAAGGTGGTTTAGGGCTTCAGGCTAAATCCCCAGATTTAAATTCTCTCAAGTATTAACTGTGTTTGAAAATAAAATTTCAACCCAGAACATAATTTCTGAAGTTAGCACATTAAATCAATAGAGTAAGTCCGTATCTTCAATCCAAGCATACCAGTGTAACTTTGAATTAAATTTAATTTTGCAAGTTTTGCCCAAACACTGACTCCTACAAAATGTTTCATGTATGATCCTTGGAACTTACTACCATCTTAGCTACAAGAACTAAAAATCAAGTTTCAAAAGTTATTTTAAATTGTCTTTACAGCAAGTATTCACTGTGCAAATGTAGCTAAACTTATCCAAATCACCAAAAATGCTGTGTTTAAATTCCTTTACCTCTGCTTTCAGATGTCATGGTTATGCTTCAAACAATTTGAACACTTCAACTACATATTTGCTTTAACTGTCTCCACAGCTAGAGAAATTTTTTTCACCCTGCAAATTAATGAGCCCATCATAGACTTCTGTAGTAGATGGAAAAATAAGCAATGTGAAGGAGGAAAGAAAATCAAACTGTACTTGGTAATGTTTCTGATTTTACAGTGAAATTCATTTGATAGCAGAGCTTTAACCATAATTCCTTGGTTATATGAAAATCCTAGTTTTCCTATTTTCCATTTAATAAAAAAAGAAGAAACATTACTGCTACCAACTTCCTATTTCTGTAAAAACTATTGAAATTATATCCTAAAAAGATTCAAATCTTGTACATCCTTCAAAATAACTCCAAGTATTTTTTACAATTCCATTGCTTTAAAGCTGTGGCCATTTTGGAGAGAAAACCAAGGCCGATTTCAGTAGTTTGGTGATATCTCAGTCCTTGTGTGTTTGAAAGCAGATGATTGAGCAGGAAAATCCGCTCTGTTCTCTGGTGCAGCAAAAGCTCTGGTTTTAGCTTCATCGATATGTCTCACTGAAGACAAAATCTACCGGAAATTTACTGATGCATTATGATAAAAAGTTCTTAAAAATAGTCTTACAAATGTTGCAGTCTCTGTAGCAAAGCTGAGATATTTTTCAAAAACTACTTACACATCTGAAACAATACAGGAAACAAGGTAAAAGTCAGAAAGCAGATGTTGAAAGCAAGTAACTAACACTGCTTTGCTCAACAAACAACATAGCAAGGCTCCATCTGTGTGTAGGGGGAAGTTTCTAAAAAAGAAATAATTTGCTGTGGGCTCACACAATACATGAGAGAGAACTCCAAAACATCAGCCTCCCTGACACTGATAATAGTACTGCTTTTTAAAATAACATAAGCAACTGCTAATTTAAATGCTGAAGATAAAGGACATCTGATTTGAAAACAATACTTCTTCCTGCTTTGGATATTTTTCTTAGAATAATCTCTGCAGGTAGTTGAACCACAATCTATCTAAGAAACTTCTGGTACAAGGCTAAGCAACTTTGAAGAGGAAGACCAGATTACATGTTTTGATCTCAATAAATTTGTGCAAATATTTCCATTTCAGATTTCAGTTTTGAAATCTGAAATGCTGCTACAGGTTCTCTAAGCCGTAATATAAATGGTAAATTTATATTTCTAGAAATTGAAACATTTCCTCTTATACTAAATGCTCTTAGCACAGTTACATGGAGATTGTAACAGGGAAACATTTCAGTAGCAAATTAAATCAAAACTTCCAATTGAGTTTTTTAAAAGAGATCTTGGGCGATTTTTATTTTTGTAATGGGAACAGATGATCCTTTTGGATATTCTCTCTGAGGCTGAACATCCAATTCAATTACCAAAGACCTGAATTGGAGAAGTTCTTATGAATAAACAAAAAGCCATTTCTTTTGACTCTTGAGCAAAACATACTAGAGAAACATTCAGACTTCCAGTGTAACCATAGTGACATTGGTCCCTAGTTCATTTCTAAATATTTCCAGGAACAAACACCTATCAGGATTGACCTAAAACTTGAGGGAAGTAGATTAGGAAAATTATTTTTTGCAATTCTGTGATCTTTGTTATACAGGATCTTAGGCAAAGAAATCTATTGATTTCTTGGGCACACTTGTGCAGACTTACCCATGAATTTGAATGGAGAATATCTATTTGCTGAAATGTAACAAGAACCTTGAGATCTTTAACAATATCAAACCACTGCTGTTTTTATGACTCTACAAACTGATATCTAAATCAATTATATCTGGACAGATTAGAGCAGAATAAGCATCTTCAGCATTGTCTAAACCTCTACTGAATTGTTTTCAGCCACATTCATCTCTGCTGTAACTCAACTGATATGAATTTTTCTCCAATTGCAATGTATACCGGTCTTAGAAAAGCGCCTAAATTTAAATGCACATAGCTTAACATTTTGTAGTGCTCTTAATCCAGTACTAGACAAAGAAGGAAATGTCAAGATGAATTATTCTCAAGTTTGCCAGGTTTTAGCTGGCAAAATTACTGGCTTGTGACACAAATCTTTTCAAATGTAATGAACGGTAGAGAGAACTACTGAAAAGTCAGTTTCTAGATTTTAGCAATTGAGAAACTTTGCTGTAAATGAGTAGAACACATATTCTTTGACTTCTTCCTATTATCATCCATTCCAAAACCCCCAAATACAAATTCTGATGTGGGATCTGAAAAAGTAATCTAAAATCAAGTACGAGGTTCCAGCCTAGTTAATAATTACCAGTTATTTTATCTTTGTGATTATCAGCCGTATAGAATCTACATAGGCTTGTACGGTATCTATGTACATCAGCTCAAAGTATGACGAGCATTTCAGTTGCATTTCTTTCCTCTTTTGTGAATTCTTGTCTCTCAGGTCTCACAGCAGACTGTTAATTACTAAACAACTCACATATAAAGACTATTAGTGATAACCTTGCATTGTCTCTGCCCTTGAGAATGTGTATGGCCTATCCAGAAACTTTTCCATGGGTTTTATTACCTTTCCCAGCCCCTGTATTGGTTTTAAGAGAGCACTGAAGTCAGATGTAAACAAACAAAATTTTTAAACATATACTTTTCTCCATTTCTTTTCCCCTCTGGGTCTATTCCCGGACTATTGTATGAATTCCTGGGTGTATCCTGCTGTTATTAACCTCTATGGGAGAATTGTCATTTACTTTCCTGCAACCTGGATCAGATTACAAGTTACATAACTGAAAGTTTCTGCGAGGGGAAGAATATTTTATTGTTAACAAATTACACTTCCTCACATAGCTCAAAACAAAGCTAGGTAGTAGCAAATAACAACAAATATTTAATTCTTATTACATCCCTTTCTCCTCATCATAAGGTCACCTCTAATAGCCATTTACTGCTGTCTTATAAAATAAAGCGCAAAAAATTATTCCCCAGAATTGTTAACCATTTGCATCTAGGAAATGCCATAAAACATGGGTTCCCACTTCACAGGGAACTATACCGCTTTTTTTCTCTAAAATTAACTAATCCTAAATTCTGGCAGGAAAATAATTAATAACATGACTTGTTTCCAAGTTCCTCTTGATTGCTATGCTATTGGGCAGCTGGCCAAACATCACAGCACATTGTTACAGTTTTAAGCCAACCATTTATTCATTCCACACAGCGTAGGAGCCTCCTCCAGTAAAATCTTTTCCTCAGTGGACTTCTAGCACCAGCAAGGTGGAGATACACTAGTGCTGTAATGGAAAACATCTGGTTCATTTGATAGGAAAAAAAGAGGGAACTGAATTTAAATGAAAATCCTTTTGACATGTTGCACTGCAAAATAGCATTTATAGTCTGTTGAGAATTTAAGCAACCTCCTATTAGCATTAATTTGAGATCTTAAAAACTCATGTGATAAATAGAAAGCATTTAAACTAAATTCCTGTTGATGTATTTCATTTACTTGGAAGGCATATTTGACAAAAAAGAGGATTATTAATTTTTTTACTTTCCCTTGTTTTTGACAAATATGTTATAACTGGTGGAAGAACTATTTCAAAGAGAAAGGTGGAAGGCAAGTAAGCTCCAAGAAGAAAATATTAAAAGCAAAACAACAAAGAGTACATATAAGTGATGCTGGATTAAGGCAACTGAGAATGTATGAAATCAAGAAAAAGTCAAAGATCAGAATGAGAGAAAATTGAACCCTACTGGAATTGCAGAAGAAGCTATTAAAGGGATTAAAAAATGATGGTAATGAGGGACAGATAGGGCAATTTTATAGGAGCATTTCAGGGACTGGATTCTAAAAGGCAAGTGCTGTAATGTGGGACCACAATAAGTCCATGTAATGAGTGTAATGAAGATTTTAGGGATAATTTAATAAGTAAACAAGTATAACAATTCAAAAGCTTAGGCAGAGGTCACTTATACAATCCTCATACATGTTAGGGAAACTTGAGTATTGTATTGCCTTCAGGCAGATATAAAAGCATAATTTTTTTTTTTTAATCATAAACACTTCGATTTTATTTAGCAATTAACTTCACCATTAACCTTTTCATTATTCAGAGAAAAAAGTACTACTTTTCAATAGTACTTTTTTCATATTAAAAAAAAGTGATGGGTCCACATAATATGAATATGTGTATGTGTGAGAAACTTTCGAGGGCTGCCTGAAAAGTATTTGAGAATCAAGTAACCATGAAACTGAGGGATTACAAGGGACAAGTAGACTACAAGAAGATAGACTCTGAGTTAACGACTCATAAGTAGTCCACAAGCAATATTAAAAAATATTACAGAAAACATTATCGATTAGTGAGCCAAATCAAAACTCATTGACACAGAAAAATAGGTTTACTGAGTAACTTACACCAGTCTAGTGGGTTAACTGCTTCTATATATTTGCATTAATGAATGCATTAATATCTCTACCTTTTCTTTCTGCTTTATGAGGAACAAACATAGCTACAGATCTTTCTGTAACAGAATTTCTTGAGACTCCAGGAAAAGGAGCAAAAGTCTGAGAGAGAAGTGGGAGTCCACAGTGACTCATCACTACAATGCAGCGAAATAATGGTGTGAATCAAGGGAAAATATAAAGAAAAAAGGTAAGAAAAGAAGGTAAGAAAGAAAAAGAAGAAAGGTAACAGGACTTGTGGCTTTTAAATAGGCAGTTTCACAGGCAGTGGCAATGTGACACGGGGAGGAGATAATAAGTAAAGCAGAAGACCCCATAGCAGCATTCTGAGGTCTTGAATACTATCTTCTGTATTGCTTTATTTTCAAAACAGACAATATTGTGAAAGAGCTACCAGTTTTTAATACGGAACTGCACAAAATGCAGAAGGCTGAACACATGGATGAGAGGGATTCTAAATAAACAGTAAAAAACTGTAGGCAGGAAATGCAGAGAAGATTTGGCTTGAGATTTACACAAAGAAAGCAACATGAAACAAAAGCACATTATACGTCATTAGGTGTAAGTTGAGGGAAATATAGATCAATTATTTAAGAGGAAGAGTGAATAAGTAATGAATAATACTAATAATATCAAAAGATTTAATGCCTTTTTGGTATGAGCCTTTGGACAAAAAGATTAATAGCAACCATGCATGTAACACAAACTATATAAAAGAGCAGTTCAGGCCAGCAAACAGATGACACGGTCCTTAGAAATATGGGAGATATTCAAGACAGTAAATGGGATGGATTTCAATCAACAGTTTTAAAGAAAGTAGCAAAAATGATTTGTGAATCATTTGCAATTAGTTACCTAAGAGAATTTGAAGGGAGGAAGACAGAGGTGTCTTCCAGCAAAGACTGGAGTGCTGGAGAACAGTAAATATAACTTAAGTCTTTTTTTTTGTTCAGAATGAGAAAAATATAGGACTGGACATAATCAACCCAAAAAAATATTGTGGAAAAATATTGAACAATCATTCAACTAGCCCCTGAAGGAAATGTGATAGGAAACATCCCAAAAGGAAGTACAAAAGCATACCCTGTCAAAATAATCTCATCTTCCACAGTGTAGAGTCAATAGGGAAAGCAAAAGGTATTTCACATCTTTATTATGGAAATACACTGCAACTAGGATTATCTTATAACAGTGAAAAGACTGTACAATAAAGCCGATTAAAGTGTAGTGTTCAGTAGTTTCTGGCTGTACCTTTCAAATTCTTTTATAGGTTTGTTCCGGGCTTTCAGTAATAGCTTGAATGCTGGAGTAGAGAGCATACGCAAATAATTGCACTAAGCGCAAGCTGGGTGAGAGGAAGCACTTTATGAAAAGCAACTACCTCTAGAATTTTTCTGCTCAATTTACAAAACAATCTGAAATTAGTAAGACAAAATAAAACTAAAGACGAACAAAAAAAGGCAGAAAAATGCTAATGATGGGTTGAAAGTATAATAGGAGGCTGAAAGTAATCCAATATATATTTTAATCTAACATGAATCTGTCATGCCACTATAAGGAAGAGTCTTGTTCTTCTCCTGCCACACCTCCTCCCTTTTGCAAGGGAAAAGCATTGGTATAGCTATTCCGCAAACCACATCAAAGACACAATGTCAGTGAAAAACAAATGTTTTTGGCTGATTAGTTTTCAGTTCAAAGAAGAGAGATGAGGATGGAGAGAGGAAGGCTGCAGAGGACTGACTTATTACAAATTTATTCACATTTTAAGCTGGATTCACAGTGTAACACTTATTTTAAAAAGTTCCAAGAGGAAGACTGGATGTAAGACATCAGAGACACCAAGTCACACTGATGAGCCCCTGTTCTCCAGCCCTCCACTGCAGCTCAGGAAAGCACATTTAAGAAAGGTGTAGATGTTGTGGAAGGAATACAGAGGAGTGCAATGAAGATAAGTCTTTGAAAGGACTGAGGATCTCCTAGCATTGATGGGGTTGGGTTGGAATCAGCATCTTTCAATCTTGATATGCTGGAGCCTATTTCAAGTACCTCAGGATCCTTCTAGACATGTTCTTATAATTTTTTAAAATTTATTTTTAAAATTTTATATTTAAAATTTTATAATTTTAAAATGCTTTGGTTTTTTTGAAAAACATTTTGAAAAACATTTCATTTTCAAACTATATACCTGTATATATGTTTTACCATGTGCTGTTATCTCTAGTCTATGTAACACAGCAACATCCACCAACTGTCCATGTAGCTAGGAGTTACATTCCAGTAATCTGAACTTAATCTTATATATGTTTCTTCATTTTATGAATGCTTTTGTGAAGGTTTCAAGATCAGAAAACCCTATCACTTTAATATAGAAATTAATGCATTTTCAAATAAGGTCATTTTAGTTGTTTTTAACAACAAAGGTGCTGGCAAAATTTCCATAACTAAGACTTGAAAATTACTGCAGAATTACCAGAAATCTTCGGGGAAGATGGTGATATGAAACAATGGTATAGGCAGACTCATGACATTTTGACTTTTACAGCTGCCAAGATTATATTCAAAAGGCTGTTGAAATAATGGTTAAAGAATTCCACTGAAATGTAGTCTGCTGCCACCAATAAACTTCTTGGGTAAAAAATCACGAGCAGCTGCCTGGAAAGCTATTTCTGTGAAACCCGTGTTTCAATTTGTAGCTTACGAGTCTTAGTCCATTCGTGGGACTCTTGGGAAAGAGAAAAAGAAGAAGTCCTTTGACACAGTCCCCCCAACACACTTTTCTCTAAATTGAAGAGATACAGATTTAAGGGACTAACTGTTTGGTGAATAAGGAATTGGTTGGACAGTTGCATCCAGAAGGTAGTGGTCATTAACTCAAAGTCCAGATGGGCATCAGTGACAAGTGGTGTCCATCACGGGTCCATACAGGGTTAAGTACAGTTTAATATCTTAATCAATGCCATGGTCAGTGGGATCCAATGCACCCTCTGCAAGTTTGTAGACGACGCCAAGCTGAGTGGTGCAGTTAACACACCTGAAGGACTTGATGCCATACAGAAGGATCTGGACAAGCTCAAGAGGTGGCCATGGGAACCTCATGAGGTTCATGAGGTTCAAGGTGCAAGGTTCAGCATCTGTGTCAGCGAAATCCCCAGTATCAGTACAATCTGGAGGACAAGCAGATCGAGAACAGCCCTGTGAAGGAGAGCCTGCAGTACTGGTGGACAAGCCAAGAGTGTGCATTCACAGCCCAGAAGGTCAGCAGTGTCCTAGGCTGCATCAAAAGCAGCGTGACCAGCAGATCACAGAAAGTGATCCTACCCCTCTGCTCTTCCCTTGTGAGACCCCAATTGGAAGTATTGCATCCATCTCCAGAGTTCTCAGCACAATAAAGACATGGAACATGCTGGAATGGTTTCACAGGAGGGTCACGATGATGCAACCTAAGAGGGGGATTATAAGAAAGGTGAGGACAGACCATTGTAAAAGGACAAGCTGTTATAAGGATGATGAAATACCAGAACAGGTTGTCCACTGGGAGGTGATGGATGTCCCACCCCTGGAAATATTCGAGATCAGGTTGGATGGAGCTTCGAGCAATGCGATCTAGTTGAAGATGCCCTGGTCATTGCAGGGGAAGTTGGACTAGCTGACGTTTAAATGTCCCTTCTAACCCAAACCATTCTGTTTTTCTATGATTTGATGAGACTGCTAAAGGGCCTCCAAGGGCTGAGGTGTGGGAGGGAAGGCTGGGAGGAGCAGTTTTCAGTCTTGGGAATAGTCGTCCAGTTATCTCCTCATGCAGAATGTAAAAACGGGATTGGATCACATCATATTGTATTGGAATTATTTCTCTACTCATAATTTCAGCATCCCACTTCAGCATAACATAGTTATGTTCAACTTACTCCCTCTGATGGCTAAAATTCTGGGAAAGCTGCATTCTCTTTTGTGAGGTGGGAAAAAAGGAAAGGAAAAAAAAAAGAGAGAGAAGAAAAGAAAGGCTTATGAGCTTCCCTAAGGAAAAGAGATAGAAAAATAGTTAATCCCATCTCCTGTTTTACTACAAAGTGAAGTCGATAAGTATATTTTGAGGGTTCAGTCTCCAATTCCCATTTCTTTAATTTGAACCTCAAAGTACAGGAAAAATAACTTCAGCCAGGCCAAATATAAAATGTGTACTATGTTCCAAAAAAGTTCAATGTTTTCTTGGCTATTGTTCACAACTCTGTAACAAGCTATTCTGTTGGCAATTGTTAGAGCTGGATCAATAATCATCTTTGTCCTAATGCTTTGCTTAGATGGAAGCAGAATGAAGAGTCTTTCTTGCCTCTTTAGTGAAGAAAACAGTGAAACAACTCAAAGGAAAAAACAAAATTTTATTAATCAGAAATATTTATTAAGCTGGTGGTTACCATAATACTGCCAAGCATTACAATAATATTAAATACTCTGCAGGGTTGCTGGGGTTTTGGCGACTTGTGATAGGGAGGAAGTTCCCGCACTCTTCTCCATTTCAAAACCTCTTACTGCATGGCTAGTCCCACTGAGGGTGCTTGTGCACTGAGGGCAGTGGAAGCTTGCAGATCCCAGAGACAGCCCCACTCCCTGCCACAAGCACCAATTGCCCTATCCTCATAACAGGGTTCCTCATCATCATCAGGAAAGCTCTGCTCTGCCATTTTTTGCTGGTGCTTTCTGTCTGTGCTGGTTTGAAAGCAAAACCAGTGAGAAACTCCAAGTCAGAAGTACAATTTAATAGGAAAAACTTAAAATAAATGCAATAGTACAAAAAAAAAAAACCACTGATAGAGTCAGGATACAACCTGACACCCTGTCAGTCAGGGTGCTGGTAGCAGTCCAATAAAATAGTGGCTGCAGTCCTCCAGAGTTCTGCTGAAGATGGTCCTGTTGAAGCAGTGATCCTGTAGAAAAGGTCTGGTCTTCACCTGAAGGTCCAGTGGTAGCTCTTGTCCTCTGGGAATCCAGGAGGTAAGGGCTGCTTCTGGTGTTCGAAGTCTTAGCTTATATCCAGGATGGGATGTTGGGTTCCTCCCTCTGGGCAGAGCATCTCACAATGGGAGGATGTAATTTTATCAGTCAATGTGGTGAGACTAGATGGCCCATTAACAGGAGATATCCCCCCTAGAGGGAGGATGGGTCATGGGAGAGATAAGGAACGCTGCCCCACCCGGGTTTGACAGCTGGCCTATTAACAGAAGATAGTCCAGAGAGAGGACGCAGGCGATACAGCCCCACCTAGTTTTAACAGCTCATGAAGCTGGTAATAGAATACACTGCAACCCAGGACACTGTCTACAGGGAAAGTGAAGAGAGCTGGAAAAACAGAAAAGAAAGTGGTGAAAGCACCTAACAACTATTTTCTACTAAAAGAAGGTTGCCTTGAATCTGTGCAGGTAGCTCACATGTCCACTCTCCCTTTAGTAAAGGTAGTGTGAGTGATTTTTGAGTTAGTAATTCTGCATCTGTATGTGTGACTACTTTGGGCTGAGCTGCAAAAACCAAATTGTAGTTTAAATGCTCATAAGTTTGAAACACTGTCCAGGATCCTAAGTATCTCTGCCCAGCTTTCCAGAGATCTGTCTCTCATCTTGCCCACAGCACAGAACCCCATGCCAGTCCCTTGGTGCCATCAGCCCCTGCTCCCAGGATGCCACAGCAGAGCTGGTCTCCAGCTTCCCACAGCCCAGCCCTGCCCAGCCATGGGCTATGGGCCACACTAAGCTGGGCCCAGCCTCTGTCCAGCCTCATCCCAAGGGAAGTGTCCAATATCTGGGGCTGGTGCTGTCTGGTGTCCCTGGCTCTTCTGCTCCCAGCTGGGATGGTGAAACGGGCCTGGCTGCCCATCCCTGCCTGTGCTCATGAGGTCTTCAGTGACCCCCCAAGGGAACTCATACAATTACCACAGCAGTATGTAGACACCTGCATTGCAGATAAATAAATGCAGACGTTTTAAACTGAAGCTAACTCTCATTCCTGGAGGTCATTTCAAGAAAATGTCTGGTATGAGGTTTCCTGGACAAAAAATCAAAAGTTTGACTTTGACTAATGTGAAGTTTTTATTGCTGATAAGGAACTTGATATAGCTCAGTACTACTTCATAAAACCCTGCAGTTTTTCTCTGGGTGAAATACCTGGACTTTGAATCATTCAGCAAGATGAGTGTAACATGACCCTGTCAATCAGCGCGATATCTCCTAAAAATCCATAAAGGTTTATTAAACTTTTGAAAGGTGATAGTTGCTCTCTAATTCTATCAAAGGCTTTGTTTCTCTGAAGTGACCAGCAAGAATACTGGAGCAGAAGGATCTCAGAGGTGCAGCTGAAGTAATAAATGGATAATGACGATATTTGTGTGATCTCCCATGTTTTATGACAAGTTCTTCTTTAAGACTGTAAGAGTTCTGTATTTCAGTTGCTACTGTCTGTATTTCATTGCATGGAATTATTTTATAAAATAAAAATCTTATCTGGGAATCACAGTCTGCTCTTAAATGCATTGACTCTTGGGCAGAAACAGACCTAATGTATATTTTAAATCTGAATGACAAGAGCTCTGCTAGCATTATGTCAAGAATAGGTAAGAGATGGTATTGATGATATTCAGTCTGACATGTCACCTTTTCCTTGTGTAGAAAAATAGCAATTGTACCACTACAATCAACTAGTGAGGTCTCATATTCCCAAATGGATACAAATCACAGTTTACGCCCATGAATAAATGCTGCAGCACCATAATTAAGACGAGCAAGAGGCAATACCTTTATGGTCTGGTGAGCAGTGACTTGAGCTGATGTACAGCTTTTTGATTTCTTCTGAAGATTGTGCTGCTGCTAGCACTTGAATTGTCTCTGCCTGTGTTTCTTTTTTTTCCTCAGCTGCCCTCTGCAGAAGGTTAATAGTAGGTTTAGAATGCCAAATCTTTGTAGCCAGTGAATCACCATTTCAGATTTGTCAGTTAGTGATGTGAAACCAGCTGCTATTTTAAGTGGAACACTTACACTTCCCCCCCACCTCACTCCACAGATGCTCTTCAGTTGTATGAAGAAATCGGTCATTTTGTTTCTTCTGCAAGCCTTCAGAATGTCACTAATTTCTTATTTACCACAAATTTTTCATCTTGTGTAAGTAACACTGTAGAAGCATTGCAGTTACACTATATGCTCTGCACTGTTCTCACAGCTGGATAATGAAAGAATGAATGATACCCAGCACAGAATTAAAATTCATAAGTATGGAACTTGTTGTAGACATAAAACTGCATCCTGTCTATAAATATCCTGTAATGATGCTGTGAATTAGTATACTTAAGTTATTTCCAGGTTAAAAATTCATTACTCCTGCTATGAAGAACAATTACAGACAGATTAGTAAAACCAAGCTGATTCTACAATTATTATTTTCTTCTGACAGTCATACTATTTGCGTTTTGTATTTCCCTCGACCTAGACAACTTTTATTAGGAAATGTCAGCCCGAAGCAGCTGCAGAGAGTCAGCAGCTGAGATTTGCATTGGTTTCCTTATGTCTTCTGGGGATTTTCTGCTCTCTGCTGCACATTATTAATTTAACATAAAGGAGCAAGATGAGGTTTTGGACATTTTGATCAACCTCAGGAGGCGTTACGGTCAACAGGATTTGACCAAAACCTTCTATTTCCAGAACAAAGAGGGAAATGGCTGTCACTACAGAACAGTGACATTTTTAAGCCTGCTTGCTCATCTTTTTTTTTCTACCTATCATTGTGATACTACATCATATATGCTCCTCTGATCGCCAGTTTCTCTCTGCTCACAGATCATTCTACATTCAGCTTTTGATAGGTCATTGCAACAGTGAAGAATATGTGCACAGTTCAACATCTACAGTGTCATTTTTATAAGTAATGGAAATACAACTACTTTAAAATAACATCTGACTCCACAAAAAAATGCATGATTTAATTGATTACTGAAGGAAAACGTGGAAATATCTTCCTCCAATTATAATTTAAAACTTATGGCTTTTAGTTAGCTTCTTCATGTTTCAGGAAGAATGTTATAACAGTTACTCAGCTTGAAATAACTCTCTACATGATGTGAGAGAAAAAAGAGATCTCATAAGTGGTGAGATTCATGTATGGTGTTGCCAATGTTGCCAACTCTTATCTTTCAAACTACATATCAGTTGCAAGTAATTGAAGCCCATCAACTGAGAGATTTTAATGCCTCTTTAAAAATTCAATCCAGATTTCAAGAATCCATTGTTGATGTCCTTTATGCAATAGAAGATCTAAATAATATACATTATTTTCTTATATCCATCATCATGGTACCTAATATCATGGATAAAATTTGCCATTCACCCTGAAGACATCCTTGCTAATTCTAAATGCTTAACAATGTCAAATAACAGGAAAATGAATTTCTATCCCTTCCACATAAAATTAACTCTGATAAAGACTAGTTAAAACATAATCAGACTAATATTAACTACTTTCCACTGTGTAATTATATATATTTTAAAATTGTGACTGATACATCTTTGTGCTCAAAATAAAAAGTTATTTATACATAATAGCATGGAAATATAAATTACCTACCCCAGCTAAAAATCACTTGTCATAGAAAGAGTTAAGCTAGTAATTTCATGAAGGTTGAGAATTTTCAAAAAAAAATCCTAAATACTTTTTAAGAGTATTAGAATCACCAGATACATCAAAGTATTATTTGAACAAAACAAACAAGTATCTGATTTCTCTTTAAACCTGGCATAGATTAATTTAGTACTTGAATCTTTGTTACTGGTATTGATGAAGGATAGATATCCAAAAGCCTTTTGGATTGATTCTCCATTTTAGAATCAGCATTTATAATGTTTTTTCATAACTTCTTAAGCTTTCAAATTTGGATTACTAGGAAAGTATCATTAAAAGCATACCTTTGGAGAAAGTCTTTACCTGTAAGTACTATTTTCCTTTTGCTTTCCACCCTCAAAGTACTGAGGTGGATTAAATAGCCAAGAATAAACTCTTCTGAACCTTAAGAATGTTTTGTCTGGATTTGATTCAAAGTTAGGATTGATTCTTATTTCATAAAAATGAGTTAATTCCTCTCAATATACCATGTAATACACATCCTAATGGAGACACATATCTTAAAAATATTGAAGTTCAAATAAGTAATTGCTTTACATAAATAGTTGCTGTGGGGAAGAGGAGGGAATATTATGTGTCAGCTTCCAGAAGCAGCTGAAATACAGTGTGAAGAATATGTGGCTGCTTTGCAATGATTTATTAATACTCCATATTGCCTAGTTGTGGCTGTATTAGCTTGCCAGAATGTTTATTATATGCATATGTTGATTTACTTTTATAAGAGAGTAGTTAGAAAACTGCCAAGGAGGGAAAATAAAGATTCTCAATAAGCATCCTGCTGGTAAGTATTTCAAAGGCACTATGAAACAATATCTGAATTATTAAGCTATTCCAGGGACCAGTCAGGTCATTTCTTTTGCTAACACTAAGAGCAATAAGATCAGAAGAACAGTAACATAGTAAAGTGGTCATTTTAGAAAGAAGATGGAAGCTTTATTATGCAAGATTAAACTTTGAGCTTCTGACAGCGATAAAAAGAGGCAAAATCTACAGAAAAAAACTTTCTACTAAGCATTTTAACTCCAGTGAGGATGCAACTGACCATAATTAGCTTTTCCATGGTTAAATTAACACTGTGAAAGGTGCAGAATCCTGATCTTATTTGGTACAGACTCTGAAGAAAAAATATCACTTCTAAACTCCACTTTACAAATCAAAATCATCTTTAAATGAAGGTCAAACCATCGGTAAATGTAGACAATGTTTTTTGCAAAGCATTTTGATTTTCTAACTAAAGTGATCACTAAGATTGACGACCAGTAAAAACAAATTGCACTGCAGTATGAAAGGACACATATTTTTACTTAGTTTGCATTGTTGTTGTTGTTTTTTCCTTCCTGCTGTTTTTTATTATACTCTCCAAAGCTTATAAAGGAAAACATTTTTTAAATGTTTTCCTATGTTTAAACTTCTCCCTTCATGAAGCGGATTGCTAAACAAAATTACTGCCCTCAAACTTTGATACAATGGAAATGAATTTTATTGAGTTAGCTTTCATAAACTTTCTCTCAGCAGACAGAAGTTCTAAAAAGTTTGGGCCACAGTTAAACTACAGGGATAGGAGCCTCTCAAAATCCTGTAATTAGCAGCCACAGATCTTTGTAAACAGGTAATGTCAAAGGAATCAGAGGCAAGCTAGCATGAAATAGTAAAAACAAGTGGCTTCAGCAGCACTTAATCAGCATCACGATAGGGAATATTCAGGAAACAAAGAGAATTAGTTTTGAAAGCTTTAGTCCTTCAGACTAAAAAAACAATCCACACACTTCTGCATATCCTTACATTTACTTGTGTGAGTAGGAGCAAGTTGACTAGAAAGTGCAGAAAGTTAAAGAAAACATGCAAACAATTCCAGTTGCTGCACTGATGTTCCAGTGGCAACAAGATCCAACAAGCATGCAAATTCTAGGAATAAAGCCATGCACAGTTAGCATAGATACACTTCAAATCAGAAGGAGTCTCTACTAAGTGCATGGGGACAGAAAACCAGGATCAGAACACAGTACAGTCAAAACAAAGGAAATTAAAAGGCCTAATACTCTGCAGTGACTTTCTGAAGTGCTGCGTAGCAGTCTCTGGAGGTAGGCACAACCCTTTATAAAAGAAGAACAGAAAGACAGAAAAAGTTCTAAACCCAAAGTATTGCTCTGTAAGGAAGCTGTTCTGGCCAGAGAGCAAAAATCAAAGCTCTGTGAAGGCAACCAACAAGAAAGTAGCAGATAGGTCATGAGGTGTCAAAATATGTGTATCGATTAAACACTTTGCAAGCTTGAGAGAAAACTGGGTACAGAAAATATATATCCAAGAAACCTTTGGGACTGCAGAGGAGACTGAAGTATTTTGATCTCTGTCAAAATTAGGGATGCTGATTCCACAAGCGAAAAAATAGTAGGAAACTTACCCTGATGGTACCTTCATGAGAGTAGAGTTTCAGCACTGAGAATGAGAAGAACTTTGCAAAAGCAGAGCTATCTGAAAGCACATGAATAAGGTAATTTAAAACTCAAAGGGATATACATGACTGAGCAAAGCATACCTAAAAGGTTTAGCTGAGTCTGTCATGCAGTAGTTCAGCAGCTTTCTATACTGCATATTGTACTGACCTGCATTAACTTTGCTTTTCACTTTTGTCCTGAATGAGTTCTCCCAAGGAAACAAGACACACATACAGAACAAGCAGCTGTTTCAAAAGGAAAAAATGAGCAAGGTCACCTCATACTGTGTAGAAAGAGGAATTAATGGCATCTCAGTATCTTCCAAGAACAAACCCATTTACGTATGCCATCACAGTAAAGTCTCAGCAATCAAGCACTACAGCAAAATTTATCAATATGCAATGTATTTCACTTCGAGCAAAATTTTAGTACTGTTTTTGACAGTACCTTGAGGTATGCTTTGGTAAATGGTAGCTTACTAAAGGTAGCCTGAAACCATAACAACCGGATAAGCACACTTGTTTAATTTTCTTTTCAAAAGACTAAAGTATGAAACAGAAAAACATATATCATGTTTTACCTAAGCAACAATATCCTTTTGTGGTTGACAAAATATATGGAAGGTATTTCTTAAAATCAAGTTGCCTGCAGACAAATACATATAGAAAATGAATTGTCTGAAATTTTCTCACAAAGGGAATAACTTCCATTAGGTCAGACTAATGTGATGCTCCTGTTGACTTACAGGTGATCTCCTATTTCCTTAACTGATTTCAGGCTCTTGCACATTGTGAAGGTAAGTGTGAGGACATTGACTAGAGCACACAGCAAGTTCTTTCAGGGATAGCTCATTTTAGTAATACTGAATAGAATCCAAATAGAACATGTCTTCAGGGCAGATTGAGTACCTGATCCCAGTCTCATGGTGCATATAAAAATATATATTGTATATATAAAAATACGCATTATATTAACTTTAAACAAGACACTAGTACTTTTGAAACCAGTGGACTTATCACTGTACCACGACTTTACGGTTTGGGACACAGAGTAGCCCTTTTTTTCCCAACAGTTGATGTTCTCTTGCTATTTTCTGAAGGCCAAAGGCAACATATGCAGAGGTACATAAACTGCTTCTGCCGGAGGACTTGCTTCATATTTGGCTTTAGCCTACCTCTGGTATGGGTTGCTCATGCTACAAATTTCTTTAAGCAGGCATGAGAAGTGTTGCACAATTCAGCTTCCTCATGCTCCAGCCTCTTTTACCCTAATGCCCAGAGGAATCCTACTGGTTTTCAATAGGTATAGACAAGGATGCCTCAGGATATTCTGTTTCTGCCAGGCAAGCCTGTGAAGATTTTGCATGGGCACAGATAAGCAAGTGAGGGAGTCTAGGCCTTTGCTTCAGTTCAAGTATCATACAAGTATGACTTCTCTATTCACTGACAATTACTGATTCATAATGCACTAATAATTACTCTTCATGAGATGGTCTGCAGCAATATGCTGTGTTCCAGGCTTCCTCCTTCCCTATTCCCTACTCCTAGAAATTTGTCTGGGTTTTCTCACTGTCTGTATGATATCTGGAATTCTTCTCCCAGAGCCCCAAGATACCTGGCTAGTTCTGAGGCATAGGAAATGCAGATGGGCAAGTATCTCTCCCACTGTCAGGCTGGAGAGTCTGAGCTTCAGAAGTCAACACCACCCACACAGAGTTCAAGTTCAAGGATCTTCCCTAGGACTGGGTAAAGAGGGTCTTCTGTTTAGGTCTCTGGCTTCAGTAATTACTATAAATAATACATAAGGTGACACCACTGTCAATTAAAAACAGAAAACAAATAACACCCCACCCCCTGCAAATCTCTTTGAAAGACTAATGTCAGATACCTATTGACCAGGTACTGTAGTTGAGAACTGAAACAGAGAAAACAACTTGTCGTTTTCTTGAATGCTGAAAAAGGACACCAGCGGGAGCTGTGCTTTAGGGAGACACCGATGTGTTTGGGTAGGACTTCAGGGGGCTGCCACCAATGGCTTAGTGTTCCCTGTGCACGCACTTGGAGACAGGAGCCTGCTTGGAGACAGACAGCGTCTGGTGTGCAGATTCCCTTCAGGAAGCCACAATAGTCTCTGATGGCTGATGAACTTAGGTCTTTTATTTGATCGATTCCCTAACCTATAGACACTATCATGAAAAATATCCAAAATAGAAAAGCAAATAACCTTTATTTTTTGCACGTTAACGTGAAAAAGAGAAATTTTATCTTCCTTAATTGTAAATCTGAAACAGTAGTTTTACCCAGACACTTTATGTGGCATTGACACTGGACACAGCACATTTAAATACCTTCAGGGGTCTATTGGCTGATAAGAAGCAATGCCAATACAGTCATGATGCTATTCACAATTTAAATTCATTTAAACGTGGGAAATAAAAGCTGGCAAAGAACATGAATGGGAGCAATTACAACAGCAGGCAAACAAACAGCAGACTCTACATATGGGGATCTGTCAGGCTGCTTCCTCTCCCTTTCTGCACTTTTCTTTCTTCAAGGACTACTGAATTATTATTTAGTCAGCTTCTCTTATTTTGTCAACAGGCTCACTTAGCTCATCAGTGCTTTCTATTCCCTCTTCAGCAAAATAAGAAAAAATTGTTACTTAGTAGGTTTTCAAGGACTAATAACTTCAGCACAGGTTTTCTTGTTTAAGCAACATAAACTGCTTAATCTGGTAGGGCAGAAACTAGGTCCCCAGCTAAATTTCAAAATCTGACTAATAAAGAGATAAAGGATTCATCTCTTTCAAACAAAAGGTTTATTTGACCATGAGGGAATAAGGGGGAAAGTTAAGAATCTAAGCTAAAGGTACATGAAAGGAAGAGAGACGATGGAATAAAAGAGGAGGGAGGTGAGAGAAACATAACCCTTGCAAATGTCCCAGGTTCTTTCTGAAGCAAACACAGTATAAAGCACTGTATGCATTTAGGCCCCATCAATTTGAATAACCCAACTGTGATCAAAGCAATTGTTCATCAGAATTAAATCAAACCCACACAGAAGTGTTTGGAGCATAAGAACTGTTGTTGCAATAAGATGACAGAAAATACAGTCAAGGAAATCAGGGTTTCAGCAGCTGTTTGAACTTTTTAAAGGAAAAATTGTACTGCAATAACTAGTGGAGAATCAATGTTTTCCTAATTGACTCCTTCCTGTGCAATTTTGAGTCTGTTATATCACAAGTATTTCCTTGTAACACAATAAATGATGCAAGGTTTCAATTGTAATTTTAATACCAGAGGGTCAAATACTAGTTCACACAAGTATTAATAAACTTGCAGCCAAATTCAGCAAGACAAACATTGCGGACTGACAAATTCCATAAGGAAAAATGTGATATCCTGCTCTCCTAGAAAGAAAAACTGCACTGGCAAGGTCACTAAAAGGGTATCTGATTAGCTTAAGAAATAAGTTAACAATAACTTTTAAATTTAAAATTAAATTTAAAAAGAAAACACTGCATATTCTAGAGAAAAGCAGTTTAGTTTAGCAATTTGGAATAACTTAATAAATTGTGAAGAAGCATTTGGCTTAAGTATACTCCTAACATCAGCACAAGCAGAGTCTTTGAGTAATACAGGATTAACATTGTTAATGACTAAAACATCATCACTCTGGCAAGAGAATATGAATGGTTTCTTTCCAGCAGGATTCTTTAAGTGATAAACCAATCTCTTGTCAGAATATATACATTACTTAGTTTTTATTTTAAAAACACTGATCCAAAAACAATATTGAAATCTTAAGTGAGAAAGAACACTGGACTATTAAATTACATGGTTGCAGAAGGGGCTGTTGCAATCTTTTGCCATGAGATAATTAGTTTTACTTCCATCTTGTTCAAATTCACTTTAAAATTAAGGTGTTCAGTTCTGAATTTCTGCCAAACACTGCGACAAAACATAGGCTGCAGCTGAAGTATCAGGAAACAGAGAGAGGGAGCTGGGAGCCATCAGCAAAGCAAAAGAACATTATATTGTGATTGTGAAAAATTGAAGTAGGAGACAGCATATAAAGAGAAGAAAATATAATCGTTGTTCTGCAGAGCCCTGGGATGGAGCCAGTCCACAACCAGCCAAATACAAAGGAAGAGGAGGGAAGAATTTGGTCAACAATCTAATTATGATCTCAAAGATTTTAACATAGCCTTGATAAGGTACAAACAGTTGCCAAAGTGGCAGCAAAATATGGTTCAACCACACAGAATATTAATTATGGCACTGAATAGAAGGTCTGGTTTAAAGCAGAGGTACATATGCCATGACAAGTAAATACAATGAGATAGAAGAGAAAGAAAGACCTGCAGGAAGGTATAAACAATGTCTCAGCAATTACCCAAAAATGAGGAAAAACAGTAGTTTTCTTTTTTTACTGGCATGGAAATGATTTCTTCAATTAACAGATACTGAATAGAACATAAAACAAGGAAGACAGACAGCATATAACATTAGAAAAGTTAGCCTAAGGTGGCAGTAGGTAAAGCTTGTTACTGCTCAGTACCCATTGGTATACCAGCTATGTTGACACAAACAAATTCCTAATGGTCACAACAAAATAGCCCAAAGTCAACAGTGTGAATCTGTACTTAATCACTTCTTTATTCTTATAGACAGGGTCAGAAAAGAATAAAAACTAAATAGATAGATAAAATGAAGAGCCGGAAGGGGACTTTTTACAAGGGCATGTAGTCCTAGGACAAGGAGAAATGGCTTTAAACTGAAAGGTAGATTAGATAATAGGAATAATTAGATAATAGGAAAAAATTCTTTGCTGTGAGGGTGGTGAGGCACTGGCACGGGTTGCCCAGAGAAGCTGTGAATGCCCCATCCCTGGAAGAGTTGAAGGCCAGGTTGGATGGGGCCCTGGGCAGTTTGATCTAGTGGAAGGTGTCCTTGCCAATGGCAGGGGAGTTTGAATGAGATGATCTTTAAGGTTCCTTCCAACCCAAAACATCAAATGATTCTGTGAACCTGTAACATGGAAAATTGAGCACCTTTTCACTCTTGCAGGCACTATGCCTGAATGGAGATTGCAGCACTTGGACAAAAGCAGCTGTCTTGGGATGATTCTGTGACAATACTGTATTCCCCAACGCCTGCTTGATCTCTAGTGCACCTTTAAATTGCAAACTGGGGAGAGAGAAGCCGAGAGAACTCTTCAAAGCGGCTGGCTTGACCTTGCAACTAGAATGTTTGCATTCTTTTCTCTCCTGATCTGACAACTTTTGTTGGTTGGAGTTGTTTTGCTCTCTAGCTTCTTTGGCTTTCAGCGGAGAAGGGACTGTGTTCTGCCTCAGCGGCTTCTGTTCCTTTTTGGATTGTTTTTGGCTTGCTTTTCATCTGAGACCAGCTCCCATCTCTGGACCTGCTCGGCGGGACCCTCCAAGGGGGATCGTCAGACCCTGCCTGGCCGGCCCAGCCCAGTGTAGGACTGCAGGTTTTACCTACAGAAAGAACTCTAAAATCCATAGTCCTCTTTTAGGGGACGAGGTAGGGGGTTTCAATATCCTTTTTTGCCTCATGACAGTGAGGGACTCTGTTTGTTAAATAAATAGTTTTTTTCACTTTCACTTGAGAAATTATTTTCCCGAACCCGTGGTGGAGGGGCTGCTGGGGCCTGCTTGCCTGGCAGGTAGGAGAGAGAGAGAGAGACGCTCCTTTCGGGGTGTTTCCTCCTGGATTTCCTTCCAAACCGGCACAGCAGTAGAAGGAATTCAGTACTCCTGCTGACTGCAGAATTTTTTCACTTGTGCACAATGCAGGATGGATGGTTGGACAAGCACCTTTCCAATTACTGCGTTTTGCTTTATTTTGCAAACAAATTTTAAAACGCCAGCAGAGCACTTGATAGTAAAATACTAGCAAATACCTGCTACCAATACAAAAAATCATCTCATCATCAAGCAGCTGAAGGATAAGTGCCTCCTCTTGACTAAGAGATAGAGAGCAATGAAGTCCTTCAAAGACATTACATTCAGATGCAATGAAGGACTTGTAGGAAGGCCAGTTAAATATCGCACCCATCTGTGCTGAGAACAGAACCCAGAGCCAGGGAATGCCTCCCTAGCTGACTCCCCACACTGAGCAGGACGCACTTACCAAAGGACTACTCGGTGGCTCTGCATTTCACATAACACAGCTGCCCTGAGGCTGGAGTGCTCCTCTGGGGCAGCGAACCCTACATTCAGTGTCTTCCTTATCTGGCTGTCCTACTGTCTCTCAAAACTATTTTTTGCATGTACATGCTTGTCTAGTCTGTGAAAGGAGTCCCATCAAAGAGAAGCCAAAGTAAGACAACTGTGCACAGTATCACTGTAGGGAATGGTAGGAGGGAGAGAGAGACTCTGTTCCCCTAGGGAATGAACTAGAAGATGCAGGCTTTTCCCTGTCATTTAGCAGGGTTTTTTTGTGGGTTTTAGTTTGGGCTTTTTGCTTTTTGGGGTATTTTGTTGTTGTTGGTTGAGTTTGTTTGTGTGTAATTTGTTTTTCCCAATAACAACTAGAAAAAATCCAGTCATAAGCATCCAATGATGAAAATGCAATAAGAAAACGTTCTGCCAGGATGTAGGACATGGAGTTAGTGCTACCTTTAAAGCAAGAAAAAATTATTTTTCAGGTTAGTAGGATGGCACACTAACCATAAAATCACTGTTACCCATGCACTGAGAGTGCATGGTACAAAGGCTTTGCAAATGCCTATCAAACCGGGCCCGTTGAGCCTGGTTCTGCAATCTGTTCAACCTGACTCTGGATCCTAATCACACTTAGTCCTGAGCTAGGTGCTGATCTGCTCAGCACAGTGCATGCAGTGCTACACATGCTCAGATGAGCTGCCAGCGCCTAAAGAATTACAGGTACAAGGAACAATTAGGACAGAACACACGGTGCGTGTCAAACTTAGTAGGGACTATATCTTACAACAGGAACAAACAAATTGAAAATGCATAATAACACTCCCTGAGTTAATCCAGCACTAAATAAGTCATCAGACAGTTTATTTTGTTCGTTTTCCTATAAATTGCAACAAAAATTTCAACATTAGCACTTCATAAAAACTAGGCATATACAGAAAATTTTGAGTATGGACTGAAATTAAATAAAATCATCAAGCAAATTAGTTTCTTCTCTAAAAAAATAGAAATTAATATAAATTATATAAATGTAAATTATATAAATATAAATTATATAAATATCTATGGAACAAAGCTGATGGCTGCACAAAGGACTGATCCCAAAGAGTGAGACACCTGCTTTCATAAGTCAGACATTGCAGGGCGCACAAACTAAGATGGAATTTAGAGGGAATGTGCTCTCCCATTCAGGTGAAGAAACATAATGACAGCGATTTTACCTGGGTCAAAAAATGTCTGCACTTTAACATCCAGAGCAACAAGCTTCAGAACCCAAATGGCATCAGTTGTCTCTTGAAATAAATTGCTTCCATGTTCCTACAGATACGGTTACTATTAGCAAATGGAAGTGTAGGATTTTATAAGCTGTCAAAAGTATATATATACATCTTGTCAGAAGATCTTGAAGGTCATCTAACCAAATTTTATTCTGTTCTTTTCAGCACATAAAAGTGAGAAGAGATTCCAGAATCAGATCTTCTTCTACAGAATAAAATAAAACATTGACATTTTAGCCTAGTCAATGTGTATTTTAAAATACAAATGTTCATATCTCATTAGTATTAATAATAATAAAACAATATTGTTACATTTTTTGTTGTCCTTAATATTACTTATTCAGAAAAGGCACTGGAAAATCTTGTCTGAAAATATTTATACAATTCTGTCCTAAATCATTGCTTGGAGAAAGAGGACTAATACACGCATATGTTGATACCATATGAAGCATGAATAATGCACATTCCGCAAGTAGAGTGTTCGATATGACTCACAACAGTAACTTTAAAAAAGCATGCTTCAGAGTTAGAGAAGGATTTATTCAAATGTGAAAGTTCATTTTATTATATGTAGGGGCATAAATAAAAATTAAATTAAATTTAAATTGTATTAAAAAATGTCTTTTGTGTAAACAAACACTAACCATAAACTTCACAGCTGATCTTTGGTAGAATTTACTTTTCATAAGTTTAAATAGCTACATTATGGACATTTACATCTGAGCTCCTCACTCTGGCCTTCCTACATAATTGATAGAGCAACAGGCACATCCAGGGAGTCATTCATCTGATCTGTGTCCACTGTGTAGTGTAGGATAATACACATCACACCCTGGGGATGTCTATTTCTTTGCAATGACTATAAAGAGAGCTTCAGGTGACTAATTCACAAAGTACTATAGGTGTCTACATTTGTTCAGATGAAACCCACCCTAAAAGTGTTCTTGAAGAGAAATGTGATGTATCTTACAGCAAAGAGAATTATGTACGATAAGAAGAACATATTGAAGAAGTAGGCTAGAAAAATAATCTAAATTTCCAGGATCAGTTGCTAAGAAATTACCGTAATCAAAGTTCTGAACTATGTCTTGTTATATTACCAAAAATCAACTTTAAAACTGAGTTTATTAGCTCACCCTGGCAGCTACAAACTGGTAAAATGTATGGAGAAAATGTGGAATGGAGAGACACAATCCATGAGGAGCAGCTAGAATAAACATTGCACAACCAGGTATGAGAAATAAAGACCGTATACCAGAGAGGGAAGGGACACTTGCTTCTTGATCTGAAAACTGTGAAGAGAAAGGTTTTTACATTGCTAAAGCTATCAAACTCAATCCTTTGAATTTTCCTCCCTCTGCTAGGCCAGCATAACCAATCCCCGAAACATTCAATAGTACATGAAATTTACTGAAGTACTCCAGGACAACGTAAATAAATGTTTGCCTTGATTCAAATGGTACACACGTACCTGGTACAAGGTAGGCAGTGCCTGAATGCCTGCTGGCCAGGACCTATCCCTCTGCTGGGGCTTGGACACTCCATCAGGTGCTAAAGAAGGAAGAGCTTTGAGGACAGCCAAGCTGTGAGGAAAATCAGCCAGAGGACATGTGCTATCCCTGCTTTTGGAGGTTTTCAAGACCTGATGGGATTAAATGAATTTCCACAGTTCCTTCCAACCTACATGATTCTGTGTTCATGTGACTCTTTCAAATATGCACATATATTAAAAATCAATTATCATTAATTATTGATTACTATTAAATATTCATAAATATTTATTAGCATAAATTTCTGATTTGCAAGGAACAATGCATAGTACAAATCTTCTAAATTAAATAGGGGTGAATATGTAATACCTATGGATAATTGAGTATAAGAACTCTCTCTGACATCTTTATTTTTCCTTCTGCCTAGCACTAAACGTGATATTGCCTAAACAAAACTAAAATAAAAAGTATAAACATGCTTTAATTGCATGTCCACACACAAAGTCAAAATATAAGGCTTGTTTCAACTACTTACAAGTTGTGAGTAATCTATTTCTGTTCTTTTTGCAGATAGAGAGATGGTCTTCATGAAAAAATTTCATTTATAGCTACTTCTATCAAAACTACCAAAATTTTGTAAAAATTGTTCTGATTAGGTTTATTTCTTTTCTTTTCTACTTATTTCTTTTAGGTTATATTTCTTTCCATTTTTTTGAAAGGACAGTTCAAAAATATGCAAAGAAAAATCTATATCCAGTTTATATTCCTGTATATAAATGCTACTTACTCTAAAAGTAAAATCTTGAGCTCAGGGAGTTAATAATCTGAAGTCTTTAAAAAAAAGATATAAACCACAAATCTTACACTAAATTAATTAATTGATTAGTAATTACACTAAAAATCTTGTCAGTAACATCATTCTGGAAGAGCAACATCTTTCGTAAGGGCTATAGATTTTATACATAGACAATCTGTAATACACTTGTCTATATTTAATTTAGCAGTCTATGCTTAATAAAACAAAAATTGCTTTTCTTAGTTTGAAAACTATATTATGTAGTGTAAATAATGATATGGAATGACAGCAGTGAAATCAAAGTACCTCTTTAAATATACTTGATCAATTAAGCGGTTTTAAGAGAACTGTAGGAACAGTACTGAGTTTTGGGGGTTTTTTAAATGTATACAATTTAATGGGCCATTGCTCTGTACTCACAAATAGTAAGTCATAAACTTCTGTAACCTCAAAGAAAGTAATTTGCATTTTATCATTGAAAGAATTTGCATTTTATCATTGAAGTTGGGAATATTTTCTGTGGGATCTGATTCTGCCTTAATTCTAGCCTCTGTCGCTGTAATTCAACAAACTTCAGTGATATTTCACTTGATATTTTTCAGTGTGATAACAAAATCAGCTCCTAAACAGTTGCATTCATAATGTAATGGTGGCCCATTAGTTAAATCTGAGAGACAGATTCCACTGATCTTTTATTTCAAAGCTAAAAGTCTTTCTGAGGCAACCAGTTTAACCTCTAAGGATAATTTTGATACTGTGCGTATAATTCATTCACTTCATTTTAGATGTCTGAAAAGTAATCCAGGCATCTAAACATTTGAGATCCTCCAGGATGTCTAAGCCACCTACACGGAGTTAGAAGGAATGACACGGAGTCTGTTTCAAAATGTATATCTTTCTTTGCAAGAATGATGAGGATGGGTATTTCTTGGACTCGAGAGAATATTCAACACCTAAGTTAGGCAACAGAATTCCATTTTGGAACATATTTATTAGTATCAGTATTAGCATGAGCTAAGAATTATTTAAGTCTGAAGTGTTTTATTAATGTCTTTATAGGCAACAGGAAGTAAACACTTCAGAATACATTGCTTATTAATTATTTTGCATCTCTATATCTAGGTCAAATGACAAACCAGAAGCAGTCATTTCTTTGCACTGAGTATAAAGGAAGCCCAGTAACTGCCTGCCCCTCTGTGCTTTCAATCTCTTTTATATCTACTGAGAATATAAGTGCGCATTATGATATCATATGATTCAAGTAACTTCCTTTCTACTATCTAATCTGAATGGCCTGTCCATTAGTGACTACAGCACTGCATGATGAACACAGAGGAAAAGCACAGACAGAGAGCTAAGAGTTGTCTGTTTTACACTGATAGCACACTTGAAGAGAGAGGGAAGATTCACTACAAGGATGAAGGATGCCTTTATTCTGCTTCACCATGTGTTATGTTATACAGAAGCATAATCACAATGATATTACCAAAATAAAATACATCAACAATTGCACAGTATCTCCAGGTGTAAAGTAAATGTAAGAGTGTGATACATGAGGAAACTGATAGTCTCAAGGGTACCTCTCAAAAGGAGTTATTTAAGAAATTCTGCTCAGAGGTGAACAGTTAGTGATCATATGCTGGTTTGTAAATGGTTTACATCGAAAGATTTGTGTAGATAACCATTTTAATACAAGACATTTTTTCCATCAACGACTCTCACTCAAACCTTTGTTTAAATAAATTGTGTTTGATAAGTCATCCTAACCTTCTGTGGCTACTGACTACAATACATATGCTAAAAAATTGCCGCAACTAGCAATCCAACAAGGGAAGTCAAGCTCTGCTGATGAGTCAGGGATGAGGTTCAGTGAGATAAAATGAACAGTACAGGCTCAGCTCAGGACACTGATTTCATTCTGCCATCAGATGTACAATTATTGATCTCAGCAGTTTAAAAGAAAAGCATGTATTTGATGTAGCTAGCAGCAGCCTTCCAGTTAAATTGCTCATCAGCTGGCAGACTATTCTGCGAGCTTTGTTACAGAGCAGTTCAGTAAATGGACACAGGTTTTGTATTTCTCACCATACCTAAGACAGTGAGTAATCTGAACAACTATTTTAATATTTTCATTCATAGCCCTAAATGGGTGTAAATGCAGCCCGTTGCCCTAAATAGGTGCAGGCTGTGCACATGGAACCTGCTGCTTGCCAACAACTGATCTGGAAGAATCCACCACACCAGGTGTAGTCTTCTGTTCAGCTCAAAAGAGAACACATAGAGAAAATCGGTAAGTCCAGCACAGATTTGGGCCTACAGTGCTGGGGAAGAAAGTCTTTGGGGATAAAATGTTGCTGATATGTGATAAAATTTGGCTTAGGTGGTTCACAAATAGACTTACACTGTCAAAGATGCAGTCTTCTTCCTTTCTTTTTCTCGTGTCTCAAAGAAAGTCAGGATAAGAAAGGGGAAAAGACAGGGACAGAAAAGCTTTTCCTAAAAATGTAGAAAAGTAAAATATTGCCAGAATGGGATAATGAAAGAGGTAGATCTAAAACTTAAAGCTACTTCTGTGCATGTTTGTACCTGAGCTTTACAAAAACACTCCCACATCACATGTTGTTAATATAGTATCTGTAAAGGAATTAAAGCACGGGCTTGTATGAAATTATCTCATTCCCTAAAAGAAATCTCAGCTGAGGTCTGAAGAATGAGAGCACAAATAGCAAAAATCTAAGGGATAGCTGAGAGAGGAGAAATACAAGAGCTCTGTAGAAAAGGTCGTTGTCCAAAGAGAGACAGAGAGGGTGAGAAGAGTCAGAAGAAAAGGAGCAATTAGGAGTAACCTCAGAGCAGGAAAAATCCAAAAGACAGAAATAGGTCTTAGAAAAGGGAATGGCAGCCCAGTCAAGTGGAGGGATAGCACTTGTACAAACTCTAATGGGTTATACATCAGGTGTGTCAATAAGAGATTTTCTTGCAGGAAGAGCTTAATGAATAGAGAAGGAATACATTGTGGAGACAAATACAGGTGGTGTCAAGTGAATCAATCTCCAGGGCGTACCACTACCACCCTTCCAAGCTATAGGTATATTTGTTAACACAGTCTGCAGCAGAGTAACCATGTTTTATTTTGTGCAAGTATAACATCCCACACAGAGGCCCTGATTGTTAGGTAGAGCACCTCAATATTAACATGATACAAGTGCTTCCTAAAAGTATCAAATGCAGTAAACAACTGAATGGAAGGAGAGAAGGAGGAGCTAGATGACCATGCATACACTCCACCCAAGCACACCCTAACAAAAATGGACTAAATGTGAGCTGTTTTACAATCTCCCCTTACAGCTCCTTCCTGGTCCAGGACAACCACACCTAAATAACAATGAATGTTATTGCAATACCAGAAGGGTTTTCCCACCTGTTCCACCTGATAGGTAGGAATTAGCACAGTGATGCATGTACTGCATGTTTGTAAACCCTCATAAGGTGATTATAAATATAAGAAAGTAACTAGCATGATTATGTCATAAATTGCTGTACTTTGCAGAAAAGGAAGCTGAACTTAGATAACTTGGGAGCCAATTTACATGTATGCTTATCACTGTGAGTACATTGTGACATATCTTTCAATTGTTCCTCCGCAGAAAACTGAAATCTTTACAAGCAAGGTCTAAAAGTTTGTGTTATTCTGATTATACAATGCCTGAATGTGTCTTGCAGCCACTGCTGTTAAGTGGCTGACAAGATGCATGACCCCACTAGGGAATAATAGCTCAGCATGTTGCAAGAAGCCCACTTGAACTCTTCTGGCAAGAACAAGTGAGTCATTCATTATCCCACAGCTGAATCTATTGAAGACTTATTAACACTAATTCACAAGCAAGGGGCTTGTTTGATTCCTAGTAAGGATGGAAAAGCTGAACTAGACTGTTATTAAAAGGCACCTGATATTAAGGTAGTACCTCACAAAGTAATACAATTTTAAAGTGATATTTGTAAGATCATCTGAAATATATTTGACCTCTCTCTAAATATTACAATTGTATAACTGTGCAATTACTGTTCATTTCCAAAACAAACTTGCCTTAACTATAACATATAGAATAACCTCTGGAACTCCAAAACTTATCTGAACTTACTCCAGTTATTCATGACCAAAAGCTAAGTCTGCCTGTTAAAATTTCTTTAATGCTTATTTTAGGAATCCAGACTGATTACGATATAAAAATCTATCATGAGCTAATCCAGAAGGAATTAAAGAACACTTGCAAAGTTTTTCAAGGAATAATCAAAAACATTAAAAATTACTAACAGTGGGAATTTAAACATCACTGCCACAGGAAACTAGAAAGTAGAACTGGAATTAATTGTATTGATGATGATTTTTCTGTCTTTGGAAGCCAACAGTAAACAAAAGCTCTAGACTGAAACAGGAAACAGAAGCTGGAAATACATTTTGTATTCCTTAAGAACTTTGAAAACCCAACAAAACACTTCAGAGTTAGGTTTACTTGTGTATTTGCATTAAAATAGCAGTTTCCATTCTAATTGCACCAATTTTCTCTGTGTAAATCCACATGCAGGCAATATTTTGGGATAAAGCCACCTTGAAATGTTTTCCTTAAGGGTGTTTTCTTTTCAATAAAGGTGAACCGACATGAAAGATAGAGCAATTTGGAAATCTACAATGGGCTCCATTTTCAATTTTTCAAAAATATATTTAGACCATTAATTAAAAATACATTTTTAAATATTTGGTAATAAAACCATCTTAATTTTACTTTTAAAATTATTCATTGCTTAAGCAAACTTTAAACTTCTCTGCCATGATTGTTTAATACAGTCTGATGCCTGCTGGCATGTTTCGAAAAAAAGCCGAAATGTCTA
Organism: Callaeas wilsoni; assembly: GCA_013398955.1. NCBI lineage: Eukaryota > Metazoa > Chordata > Aves > Passeriformes > Callaeidae > Callaeas > Callaeas wilsoni. The sequence goes on along the minus strand of VWPU01018455.1, from coordinate 145,417 downwards.
AAATAGAGATAAATGAAAGGTGCAGTCCTGCAAACTTTGTGAATGATGCACAGTCATAAAATTGCAAAATTCTAAAGAAATTGTCAATGCACCTTGCATTTTAATTAACAGTTTCTCAAATTACTTTTCTGGACATCATCTTTGGCATTTCATTCAGTCTTAGGAGCAGCCTGGTGCAACACTCAAGACAGACAAGGAAGCATTTCTCTGCTTATATTCATTAACAAAGTATTCTCAGGGTGTCCTTAAATGTAGTTTAGGATCAGAGTACCTATCTATATGCTGTGAAGGTTAGTTTTTTTCTTTCTCAGAATCTGAAGAAAGAAATGGTCCCCGGAAGAGGATGGGATTCAGACAGTTAAACCCTTTTGGTTTTGCATACTTCTTGTGCTCCTTCAGAGCTACAAGAATTTATCTACTCAGCACACCACTCTCTGGAATCCTGCATTACCATGCTCAGCCTCTGCCAAGCTCAGGTCAGGGAGCCTGGCACGCAACTCCGGTGACCACTTCAGGGAGCAGGCTAAAAGTCAGGCTCTTCAGAACTCACTGACTGAGTTCTTACTATTTTCAAATGAGATCATTTGCCCAACAAAATAGAAAATATTCCTTGTAGGATGAAATACTTTTTTAATTTGAGTCACTGAGGGTTTTAACATGCAGATACAAAAGATTTCATGGGGATATTTATCACACAAAAATGTGACAAACACTGCAGTTGGCACCCGGTTGACGTAATGCTGTATTATGGTATGTGGAGTCAATACCCTGTAACACTCAAAGCACTATTTACATAGTAGAAGGCTGTAGTTCTTTAAAAGAGACAGAATGATCACTTTTTAAATGTGAAGAAATGGTTAGAGAACAACAAAGCTTTCTCTGAGCTGTTAGGAGAGCCTCATAATAAAGCGATTATGTCTGGTTGTCTATTATAAAATCTTCCTGTTAGTGAACCACTTTTAATATCTCATACTGAAGCTGCACACTCAGGACCTGCAAGCATTTCCAAAAGTGGCCATGAATTTTCGAACTGGTTACAGCAACCTGACAGAAACATTTTTAAAAGCTTGACCTGGAAAAGGGCTGAGCAGTTTTCTAAAGTGTTGGACAGCTTCAAACCAAATTGTTTTTAGGGAAAGCTGTGGCTACTCACTGAATTTTAGGAATACTCAGCATTTTTCAAGATTTAACTCTGAAGATCCTTATTGAAAGTCAATGACAGTTAGTTTCCTAAAGCTCAGTGTCTCTAAAATATTTCAGTACTTGAAATCAATGTAGTCAGCTCCCTAAATGCATTTGAAACTCAGAGTTTTCACTTTGCAGAGTGCAGTGCCATGATGCCTGACTACAGTGTAAATGTTCAGAATAACTGAAGGATATACTGATGGATTTGCATGTCTCCCATCTTCTGCAACATATTTATAACTGCCAAGGAAACAATAAGTTAGGAAGGGAAAAGACCTTTATTAATAAGCCCAGAAAATTAATTTTTTAATGTGTGCCATTTGTGGAAGAGATATCTCAGTTTTGCAGTGTTAAAGGAAAATAGAATGGAGTAAAGGAAATCAAGTTGACATTGGAAGATGACAAAGGAAATTTTACTTATCAATCCAGGAGTGTTTATGCTCCTTATAAAAGCAATACAGATGCATTCCTGTTATTTCACATGTAAATAGTATGCTACTTTTAAAATTTCAGTGTTACTTTGAAAAGATGCATCACTACAGCATTTCTTCATAGGTACTAACAGAACTGGGTATTCAGCAGACACAGCTCATTGCCTCAAAGGGAATAAGCAGAGGAAATCTGTGTACCATTTGGCAGAAGACAAAACTAACCAAATATATCCTTCTGTCGTTTGAAGAGCCTGATAAGGCCTTCACTCATGGTCACAGATCTGAGTCCCTCACCTTCCATGACTTCCCTCTTCGGCATTTTGCAAAGTCATCCATGAGGAAAAGGAAGAAGCCACATCAGCACAGTAGCCAAGACATGGAGAAATTCAAAGTCTCTCCAAAATACAGTCTCTAAGTGTCTGTTTGGCAGGTGGACCAAGCTTTGTTCAGAAGTTTCCTCCAGACCTGCCTCCTTCACTTACACTCCCAGCAGTGTAGGCTCTTCCCCAGATCTCTCAAACAGGGGAAAAGGAATGATCACAATCCAAGTTTTGGTAAGTACTGCCAGCAGTGCTGTCTACAGGAAGCTCGTAATTACTCAGAATATTTTACCAAATTTTTTGTTAGGATATTATAATAATCCATGTAATACCTTTGCCAAGCCTTAGGGGAATAATTTTGGTGTTAGTCTGATTGTTTCTAATTAACTGATGTGCCCCACACTGCAGCACCAAGAGCACTGGCCTTGCCCCGGCAGGGCCTTCCTAACAGGCCTCCTTGTGCAGAACCCGTTCAAGAACAGGAAGCACAAACAAAAGACAGCTGATGTTATGAGTTTGCAATGTGTTTTCTCTATATAAAAGCAGAGTTTAGCACTATAGTTTTTGATTAATTTAGGATAGGCATTTTGTCATGCAATTAAAATGCAATTAGACTACTGTCCAGCAGTATTGATTTATGATCTGCTGCTTAAGTTAAATTGTTTTAATATCTCTCGAGTCTTTCTCCAGATACTACTTTTTACTAATACATGTGTTTTAAGAGACATTTAATCTCTTTTTAAATAAAAGGAAAAGAGAAAGTGAGTGCAATATATATAAAAGCAGACATTAACCATTTATGCAGTAAACCTAATCAAGGTTCAATTGGGATGACGTCAGCAATCAAGGGTTTTCACATGGTTATGTGTGGTTCATTTCTGATTTCTGTCCCCCAGATCCTAGCATCTGGGCAAAAATGAACATAGTCTATACTCTCAGCAAATATAACCCAGAGCACTGAAAACCAGCAGAAATTCTTGAACACGCCGAGCAAGGAGTGCAGCTCTGGTTCCACCTGCCCTACCTCATCAGCTCGTGGAGCATGGTGCTGGCTGTGAAGGGTTGTGGCAGCTGTCACTGCTCTGTTCCTTCCTTCAGGGACATTGCATTTGATTGTGGATAATGCTTCCATCAGCTGCCACAAGAGCTTCTCTTCACACAATGCATAGCAGTCTGGAAAAGTTGTGAAGTTACAATTTATTGCTAAGTATTTGTGAGCTTAGGTTTAATCTGAAGATGATGAGTCAAATGAACCTTAATGGATTAATCTTATCATTAGTAATTCCAGCCTATGACCAGTGATATTTAGGTCTGTTACATATGCTCGAGATTCACCACATAAACCTCATCTGCTCAAGCTACACCTCATCTTGCAGCTTCATGTGGTTTTAGAAACTGGGCAGGAAAGAATTCAAACCTTGAATCTAATTGTCTGAAGTGTAACCTCAGCTAGGTCCACTTCCCATTCACTTTTAAAAGCAGAAATAAACATTTTCTAATTTAGATATACTATTGAGGATTTCCATTCTTTAGTATAAACAATTCATGGTGGAGCACTTAATTCTGTACTGAAGTAATATTTTTAGTATGTCATATCCACTTCTATTTATCCTTTTCTCATATGTACAGTGGAAAATATTTATATAATACAAAGACAATTTAAAAAATCCAGCGGCATTCATTTCCAGTTTACCTCAGTATAAGGTAACTGTTAAATAAGTGTATATGCTTGTGTGTATACAACTAAGCAAAGCTAAATCTGGAAAGCTTACTGGTTCAGAAAAAAACCCCAGCATAATTCTTATTGCTTTTTCTTATTTTTTGAAATTATTTGAACAAAACGGTTCTCTTATTCATATTTATTTACCAGCAGTGCACAAAATTGTGCTTCAGTTTCTTTTCAATACTTTTATTTATTTAAAAATCAGTCTTCTCACCATCACATTCACTGTAGATGACAGATTCTGTACACACAATAGTGTAACCTTAGAGCAGCTAAAATTTTTCAGAAAAAAACCAGCCATGTTGTATTGTTGTAACCACTTTTGTGTTGTCTTATACATAAAGTATTTTTAAGGGTGATTTGAATCACATAGGACCAGCAGGCAGTTCATTGAGATGCCTGTGAAAAGACAGCTAACACACATTGATTTTAACTTCTGCAGTAATAAACACAGTGAAAAACTGGCTTGTTAAAAGCCAGGATACTACAGAAAAATAAAATAAAATAAATTTTAAAAACTAGTTATAGATTTTTTTAGGCTACAGTTCCCTGCATCTGGCATCAACTGTATTTCACCATCCAAAGAAGTTTCAATCCTCCTCTACCTGTTAGCAAAAATCACATCTAATGGAGTCTACAGTCCTGGCTAAGAAATGAAAGACTGTGAATTCCTAAACAAGCACAGCACTTACAAGAAGGAGTAGAGAGTCTTGATCTAGCAGTGACTGAGGCAGATGTAGCTGCAGAGAAACAGAAAGGGGAAAAAAGCAGAAATTCAGAAACAGGAGTGAAAATTCAAGGAAATAACAGGCTCATTCACCTGAGAGTGGAAGTTGATGTTAGATAGAAGGAAAATACCTTCAGAAATGCCCCTGATGGATGGATTCTCATGCTCTAAATAAAGCCATAAAATATATTATTCAGGGAAAAGTGTTGAGGGGGCAGCTGAAATAGCAATATATTCCCAGCATTGTTCTTGAGAAATATATTTTCAGAATTGAACACAGAAGGCTCAAAATATTATACATACCTTTTTGTATTGGCAAGTGATATCCGATATTAGATTTACTGTTAAACTATATCAAATAATTTCACAGATTTTTGAAAGATAACCTGATTGATAACAAATTTTGCAAGGAGCTAAAAGCACAACACTCTAAAACCAGATCTAATAGAATATATTTACCTCAGGAATAATATGAGATGTGGAAGCCAATAATCAGGCCATCAAATTAGATGCCAGGTTTAGAGCTGCCAATTCCTTACCGTCAAAGTTTGCAAATATTGGCCTTTGTCTGTAGTACCACCTAGTGTCAAAAACTCTTATCTCCGAGCTGAAAAGAACTGGATTGAACTCCATATATGCTCCTTTATTTCTTCCATTCAAAACAACCAAATCATCCAGGAAAAGTGCCCAGAAGGCATTTTTCATGATATTGAGCCCAAGGAAGAGTCTTTTATGCTTTTGTTTGCTTTATGGAAACAGAAGCCAAAAAGGAGCTTGGGTTTTTGTGACAGCACACAAAGGCTCCCCCAATGTTACACACGATTTTAAGTATGGGTAATTTTTTCCACAGTGTGAAGTAGAAGAAATGGTGTAGGGTTTCTCTGCACTGGAGGTGAGAGAAAAGCTACGGTGAGCAAGACTCTGGTGGTGCACTCCGGGCACTGCTTTGCTTTTGTGGGCAAGCTCCAGAGCGGAATCAGAACTCACTGAGAGAGGCACTGCCCGCACACCAGAGAGGCACTGCCCGCACACCCGAGAGGCACTGCCCGCACACCCGAGAGGCACTGCCCGCACACCCGAGAGGCACTGCCCGCACACCCGAGAGGCACTGCCCGCACACCAGAGACACTGCCCGCACACCAGAGAGGCACTGCCCGCACACCAGAGAGGCACTGCCCGCACACCAGAGAGCCAGCAGCTCCAGCAACAGCCTGAAAATTCATCTTCTCGCTCTCCACGTGTTAATTTGCCCATGTACACTTTCTTTTAAAACCAAAATATTCTCCCCAAGATGCCAGATTCCCAGATTGCCTAGGGAGGCAGCCACGCGTGGAGCCTGCCTTCTGTCTGTCCATCTGGCAGGGAAGCCTGCAGGGCACAGGAGCAGGAGAGCCGGGCAGCCCCGGAGCAGAGGCACCTGCCGGCCCGCCGAGGCAGGAGAGCTGCCCGACTGCCAAGGCTGGGCACCTGGCCGTTCCTCAGGAGCAGGGGGCTCCCGGGCAGCTGGCAGGCTGTGGGGGTAGGGCAGCCCTGTGTTCCCGGAGCCCCGGTCCTAAGCAGCAGGAAGCAGAGGGAGACTTGGTGGCCACCCAGTCTGGGGGTTGCCATGGAGTTGGGCAGCTCCTGAGCCTGGCAGCTGGGAAACAGCCAGGCTGGCATGGTCACAGGTTGCACCTCACTCAGCCTAACCTAATCCTGTTGGGATTTCTCCCCTCAAAACCTTTCTAGTGGAAAGTGGTTTTGCCCCAGAATTTCTTACCTTCTCTGTTTGTGACTTTCCAAAAACACAGTATCTATAAGAAAAGTTCATGAAGTGACTATAAGTGCAGAAAACTCACACACAACATGAATTCAAATTAAGTTAAAACAGATCCAGCAAATGTGAAAGGATACGCAGCAGGTACATTTACTAAACCAGAATGGAGTGTGTTGACTGTGAATTCGCTGGAGATGCAGCCAGCCTTTGTACAAGGGCCTCATGTTACTAATGAGTAGATGCCATGGCAGCTCAATGCATAGTTTTTAGGTTTAATGATAAATTTAATACAGGAGCAGGCCAGAGAAACAACATTGAGATTAAATATATAACAAAAATTTGCAGCAACATCAGTTAATTGCAAAGCTGAGGCAGGAGGTGTTAATTACAATTATAGATGAGCCATTTAGTAATTCACATTAGTGAGCATACAGCAATTATCAACCTGCTGGTTTTCTTGCTACTTATAATATCCATGTTTTCCTATTTTTTATGAAACATAATAGCTGTACTGAACAATGTAAAATAACAGTAATGGATATAATGCCTATTTAGGTAACCTACAGCTGTGATGCGCAATATTATCACAAAGACATTCCATTTGGAGTAAGACACTATCCAGAAAGCTAAGTGTTTCTGTTGCTACAGTTAAGTAGAAAATACATAATGAGCATTTCACAGATGGACAGATACACTTTGTTGCATTAAGATTTACAAATACAAATTAACCTTGACTGGACCTGAGGCAAAAGTACAGTTTAAATTATACACCAATAAAAAATTAAGTCCAGTAGTATCAACATAAGTACATCTGTTTCTAAGTGATAAATTGAGAAGAAAAACCACCATCAATTGATTGAAGAAATGTAGTCTCCAAGCCTGGCAAATATATTATTCCTGTGAGATTCCAACTGACTTGGTTTAACATGGCTTACCCAGGAGAGACCACGCAGCATCGTGTTAGCATCTTTATCATATAACATAGGGTCATGTGGGGTACTAGAATGAAGGTGTTGAACACAAGTGACGTCCTCAGGAATAGGTCACTTAGTACTTACAAGTCTTACCCATACTCTTCACCATGGATTTATTTCAGCATCAAGGCTCTTGTCACACTCTTAGTGCACAGGTTCCCAGAGGAAGATCAAATGCTGGTATAGCCCAAAGGTCCTGGACACAGAGGGCTGGCAAAACTAACCTTTCTCCGTGTACTGAAGCTCAGAGCTCTGTTTTATTTCACTAAGAGTTTGTGCTTTATCCTGTGTATGTACACAGGGCTATGCATCTGTAACCAGGCTTCCTTGGGATGAACTCTGCACATTCATACTTTTAAGATGCTCTACTGATATATTCCTGCCAGTGCCTTACCCTTGATCAATTAAGCCTTAAAGAAATTTTATAAAACCACTATTTGCTTCATACTGAAGCAGAATATGAGCCACATTTTGAATATATAACACTGTTGTTTCACATGCTTTCCATATATTTATACCATTAATTCAGTCACATTGGAATTCAATACAAAGGTATCAAGGAACTATGCAATTTGTCAGAAAAATAGTACCTTTTTTGGCAGATGTTTATCAATTAACAGATATAACTGGGATATTATAACTAATCTACACATTTTCTGCTTGTTTAACAGTAACCAAAGCTAAATTCATTGAACATAAATGACATTCCTCCAAAGTTAATGTACAAAATGAAACTTCACCACATTGGCAATATTATTATCTTCCTATTCATGTTTTGAAGTATTTGTAAGCTTCAATGGAAGAAATAATGGTTAGAACTAACTAAATATTTTGAACTAATTCCATGACTATCTACTCACATTTTAAAAGAAATTTGAGTTGCATCTGCACCACTTCTGTGTTTCATTTCTGGATTATATTTAGCAAAACCACCTGCCCAGCAGAAGATTTGTGTAATATGTAAGTCAACATGGCTGCTATTTTGAGAGCTTAGCAGAAATAGAAAGGAGCATACCCTTCATACTTTCTATGCAGCAGTATATATACCTAGAAATGTGGTATATCTATGTGTTCTTCTTCCTCCATAACCAAATAGGCTGTCACCCTGTCTTAATCTGGGGTTCTTTGATCAGCTTTTGATCAGATCAAATTTCCAGATGAGACACTACCATTTTCAAGCCTTTGAGTCTGAATGGGTTTCAAAGCATGTTTCCATCCTCCTCAGCCTGAAATTCCCAGTATTTCCATGATGGCATTGGGACTCATGTGATGCCAGAGCAGAGAGCTACAAACAAATTATGATTTTCATCTCTATTTCTTCCTTCTCTAACACTCAGATTTAGAAATTTTTTTACTTTTTTTGTTGTTGAAAGATAATTTTCCTGACAATAACTATAACTGCATACATCTCAAGCCTTAAAAATATTGCACTCTTAATCCAAGGTATAATTTCTAGTGTCATCTCTCTCTCTCTATCAACCCACATAAGTCAAACCCTCTACATTACATTTCAGCTCACATAAATGAATTGTTAGAGAATGTGAGTGAAATTCAAGTACCAATGCTGTGCGTTGCCATGTGTGACAAATGTCTCAGGATAACTAAACAGGTATTCAACACATTTAAACACTGAAGACGACTTTACAGACTCTAAGTGTAAAGTGCTCTCACTATGTGTGTCACTGGAAAATTCTTCATTGGCTTCATTAGAAGCCATATTTTATCTTTTCTGCTCATGGTTCATATGGATGTAACTCCATGTTCATTAGAGCCTCATGAACAAATAAAACATAAGGAAAGAGTTTCAATTTTTAAATGTTGTAAAGAGAGAATAAACTTTAGAAGTAATACTTTGGGATTTGTTACCCAAAGTCAAGCATCAGAGATGATCAAATAAAAATAGAGCCTAAAAATAGAGCTGGTATTGGCCATAGCTGAGATGTGAGTACCCTCCTCTGTATTTGAGCATCACCACTGCCAGTCACTGGAAATCAAACCCCACACTGATATATGTAACAAAGGAATCTCTTGTCATTTTTTCCTTAGCACCTGAGAGAAGTTACAACTTTCAAGGTATTTTACAGTGAATGAGTTTAACTTTAGTATCCTTGAACTACTCCACCCACTGAAGAAATTTTTATGCCTATAACTAACCTAGCTGAGTACATCCCAGCCATGAGTTCATTAATGACATTAATTACCAACAGCTTCTCATTCTTCTGTTCTTCAGTCCCATGTAAGTTTTTACCTCCTATTGCCCCAAGCTGTAAGGCATTTCATATTCCTGTGTTCTGTTCCCAGTTCTGTTTAGCATTGCAGACCAACAGATATTCCTTATTCTGCCCAGATGAGGATGTGATCTCAAATACAGGTTTTAAGATCACTTCACTCACATACTAGGAGGAACTTCTGGAGTAAAAAAAAGGAGTAATTGAGCCACTGAAGAAAAGCTGGTTCTCCAGCAATACATGATAGACAAATTCCTAAAAGCTTTCAATTCTGTGTGCTGCTGTGACTCAGTTTCAGAAATTTTAGACATAAGTTCCAGAGCAAGTGTAGATGTCATCAGAAGGAGATGTGTAAAAGACAAGAGAACACTGAGCCATACGTGACTTTTCAAAGAATTTCTGAATCATAACACATCGTATCTTTCACTTGTGAACATCACACAAAAACTCAGAAAATTATTGCAGGTTTTTTGGGAGTAAGAATACATAGATTGTTAAGGATAGGTCCAGTGTAATTCTCATGCTGTGACTCACAGACGAGCCCAACCTGTGGAAGATGATACTCATCATTTGTATTTTGTATGCCTAGGCACAGTTGCATTTGGCTTGGCATTATAAATGCTATAAAAAGAAGTAGTCCAGTTACAAGAACCTATACCATACAAGAGGGCTGATGTGAGGTAGCTGAAACACTGAGCACAACCCACTTTCAAACAGGAATTGACCATGTTGGGGACTAGATGATCTTTAAGATTCCTTCCAACCCAAACCATTCTATGACTCTATGATTTTATGATTCTTTGTCCTAGTTACAAAAACCAGCACAGAGTTACCAACCAGACTTTTGGAGCCCTTGGTGTTTGAGGTTACAAGTGCATCCCTGAGGTGATCTTGCCCTGAAGAGCATTGCAGCTCATTTATTGCTCCAAACACCAGTTAACCCGGGTGGGTGCAGGTCTGTGCTCTACTATCACGGCTGTAGAGCCTGGCCTTCAGGCTGTTGGCTGCAGGGTGACCTCATTGTCACTGCACAGCCCGTGTGCAGCTCCCACACAGCACCAGCATTTACACCACCTCTGTGACCTTGCCTTTAGAAAGTGCAACAAGATGGTCTCATGTGAAAACCCCTTTTTTCTGACAGTAGAAATTCATACAATTGTTTTCTTTTGAGAACAATGTGTAAGATCTCAAATGATCAAAAAGGAATGTACTTTCCGTGGATAGGATCCACACAGTATGTTATGCCCTGGATGGAGACCTGTTTGATGCAGTGCATCTAGAGTTTCCCAGCATCTGAAGGTACATAAGATTATCTACACCATCCTCTTTTCCTTCATAGTGTTAATAACAAAAAAAATGAGATTTTAAATAACAGTTGACAGACTCTGAGTGCCTTTCATTCTTTTATCATAAGATATCAGCACCTGCTGCTGTAAAACAATACCACGTTTTCTTTCTAAAGCCTGCAGTAGGAAAGCAGAATTGTTTTTTCATTTCTCTAAGTTTATGGGGCTTTATTTTGCTTCATTTTCAAATACCTTAAAATGTATCAGAAGCTAGTTACTGAAATAAATCAGGTATTAAGGAAGACGGTGATCATCCATGTTTTATTAGTGTCCAAACTTCAGTTTTGGCAGCACTAGGAAATAGAAATGTCATTTTGTTTTAGCTCCTTGGCACTTATGATCACAGCATGTCCAATTGCTGGCAGAAAGACAGGCAACTGAGAAGCCCTGACACACCATAGTGCAGGCATCCATCATTATGTCACCTTTCGCTATCGCCTTTTATTAAAAACTAAATTAGAAGACTGACTTAAATGTTATCAAGCTTGGTCAAAAGCTAACCCCTGGCCACCAACCTTGCATGCAAATTTTGAATCAGAAAGAGCAATTTCTAAGGGTTTCTTAGGATAAAACATGGAAGGTAGGCTTATAATGAAAAAGTACTACACCTCTTCAGTGACAGTGGTGTGAAGCATTATTAACAGCTCTATTTATACTATGGGGAAAAATAGACCTGAAAAAAGAAGATGCAGGAAGTTTCAAATAGAACCTAATATGAGTTTTGTACCTAGGATAACTCTCTATTTCACTCCAGAATTTTTAAAGTTGAAGTTAAAAGTGGCTGCTAAAATAGGCATTCTTTTGATATAAGACAGGGTGAGAGAAAAGATCTAAAGTACAAATTTTTCAGATTTTCTGGAGCTTACCATGGTATCATTTTTGCTATTAATACCTATTCAAAGATGCACAGCTGAGACACTGAAACCCTAAGCACTTGACTGAATGTGCAGAAGAATATAAACACTATCTCCAGTCGTTCTCTTTCCTTCTTCCTTAGATCATTGGAAAAAGAAAATTACATCTGCTCTGGTAGCAGACTCTTAGCTCTTGATATACTTGTTCACCTGTTCCAGGTAGGACTCTGCGGGCAGAGATAACACTTTGACTTGTAAAACAGAGCCCCTGCCTCTACCACTGTGATTACAACAGTGACATAAAACTCTATGACCATTACTGTTAAGTCCAATGGTTTTGCCCAGGTAGTTTTATAAAGCAGGTCTGAAAGAAATACAGTTTCATTTGGTTTATTTATGTATTTCTTTATAGAAAATCTGATTTTGACATAAAATACTCAGGTTCAGAAACAGTTTCCATCAATCACTGCAGTTTGATGCAGGTGTTTTTTATTACTATTTTTAGAAAGAAATAGATATTTTACTATTTAAAAATAATTAAGAGCATTGGAAACCAAAACACTTGTGCTCCTGAATCTTTTCTGATGCGCTGTAAAACCAGGGAGAGAGACAGTGACAGAATAAACGCCATCACATCTTCCTTAGCTCTGAGACATCTAACAAAGGGAAGAACAAAGGTTCTGCAGACTGGTTATTTTCCTTTTTCAAGGTGTATTCATATGGTTACATGTGTGGTTAGCTATTACATTTCACTAACACACTGGTTATCCAACCACACTTTTACACGCAAAGTTACCTGTACTTTGAAGTGGACAACAGGACCACATCCTAAGGTTCTGTGCCTTTAAATTAAAGCAGAATAAGGATCACATGTGCCCTGGAGATGACAGCCATTACCCAGTACCAAGAAATCACTTTAATGTGCTAGCAATAAAGTTAATAATAAAGAACAAAAAAATTATCTTTTCGATGATCTTCTCCTTCTGATAATCAAATCCTTTTTTTTTTTTTTGTGAGGGGGGCACAGGGGGAGGGAAAGACAAAATTCTATCTACAAAAATCAATCAGAATTTATAGGCACTTAATAGTTTTTCTCAGTCCCTGGAAGCACACAAAGTTTAATCATCAGTGAAACATTAGACAAGAGAAAAAGCTGAAAGACAAAACCCATACTGGACTTTGTTACTCCCATCCCCTTGAATGTAATGCACACACTTTATGTAACATAATTAATAGTGATTTCTTCTTCCAAAGGTCCTAATGACAGCAAGAGAAAAGGCATGCTATTTTCAGATCTTATGTTGCTATAAGTAAATAGTTAATCTACAAGCAGCTCTAAAAATGGTCAGCTTAAAGGAACTGGTCCTAGAATTCCATTTAGTAGCATGTCCTGTGTGCAGGCCCTGCCCCTATCTGAAGTGCTACAAATCAGATATAAGGCTATAAAATGCAGTTTTTCCTTTCTAAATTGAGCACACAAAGCAAACAAAGTCACTGAAAGCAATCTATATTGTCCTAGTGCTACCACAAAGAGCACTTTCAAAATGACCCACTCAGAAAGCTAATGTTCTGTATGATACAGGGAAAATATAATTAACTGCAACCCTATAAAACATTCTGATAAATATCTTATTTGTTAGACTACTTCAGCAGGATCAATCTAATCAGAAATCAGGTTACTTTCAGAATTGCTAAAACTGTCACTACCTGGCCACAAAGCAGTGAGAAACAGACTATGTTCATTTAAGCATGAAGCGTCCACTGGCTTCCCTGCATTTACCATAAATACGACCTGAGCTTACGAAAAGGTCTTCAGCCACTGTTTCACTACGACAAGAGCAAACAGAAGAGCAGTTCTCATATGGCGGCTCATACTACTGAAGGGCCAGTTATGTGGCTCACTGCTTAACCTGTAATGTGTGATAAGAAGCTTCTTTTTACAGAAGCAGTGCCTCCAGATCACATTTAAGGATGACTGGTTTTTTTTCTTATTGGACTGCTCCATTTCACAGATTCTGTACCATCATAGTTATTCTGGCACAAGAGCACTGGAAACTAATTCCCTTCCAAAAGAGATACAAAAATTCTGTCCAGATTAGCAAGTCTTTAAGACAACTAGATGGGCAGTGGAATGAAACAATCTGTGTTAGAGAGCGGATATCTATGGCTTTTTTATATATGTCACTTGCTTTAATCTAGTCCCATTGCCCAAATGTTCATTTTCAGGTGGACTTCAGCTTCCAGATTTTATTTAATCTAAAATCCAATTCATGTGTACTAAGGCCACTCCACAGTGTGAACGGAAGGAAGCAAGTGGGGGATGTCAGGAAACTCATTTCAAACATTCTCTCCTGAACTAAAACACTGTGTCTACATGGTCCATAAATAAAGAAGGAGTTTTCCTGCTGGTGTAAATTTACTTCCTCTTTAAATGACATAAAGTCCATTGCATTATTCTCTGCTCATACAAGAGCTGACGTTTTTCATGCCCATATTCAAAGTCAGCTTGCTTGTACTGGCAAAAGTCTATTTCATAAATAGACCTGATAATAGACATAACAGACCTGGTATAGAAGTAACATCAACAGCAAATCAGAACAAAGTATTTCTTCTAAACATGAGATTGCATGTCCCAAACAAGATTCCTGCATTTCCATCACTCTTGTAAAGTGATAGATATATTCGTCATGCCACAGACAGGAAGAGCTGCTAACACTTAATGCTATTTCTTCATGTTCTGAATTTATTAACATTATGTAAAATGCAGCATCAACCACTCTATGCATAAAATATGTATTTGTTGGACACCATTAATGTGAGGGGGGAAGTCCCTGTAGGTATATGTATGTACATGATCCTTTAAACTATGGTTCACACAGCAATTGTCATTAATTTTAGAAGTCATCCTGTCATATTCTTGGACAAAACTTTGAGAGTGCACGAGTAAGCTCACATGTACACAAGAAGGATAAATGTATTCCTCACAATTTATATTCACCAGCACAGTGCCCATCATTTTTATGTAATGTAATTCATTGCAATGACTTCTAAGTAAATAAATACTTTAAAATAAAATAAAGCAGGGAACTTCAAGCAAAAGCTTATTAGAATTTTTCAGTGAAACTTCTGTTGTTTGGGAGAGACTATTTATGAAAGGTTTTTGTAGGATTAGCATGAATGACACTGGGATATGTTTCTGATTTCTAATATGGACATGCTAGAAATACAGAAAGAAATGCAGACAACAGAAGCATTCACAAGTGCAGGAGGTCTTTCAATGCTCCAGACTTTTAGGAATGCTTCTGTCTCATGATACTTTTCTTATATATGCAACTATTTATTAATCCAGAAAGAAAGAAAAACTGTCACACATGCACTAGAGGGGTAGTTTCCAGACTGGTTTGATTGTTCACTCCATCGGCTAAAAATTTCTGAACACATACCCAGATTGTTTTTATTTATTTATAAAATGTATACATTTACTCCTGTACTAATATATTACATCTATTATAAAACATATGAAAATAGAAAATAAAAAGTATGAGATAAACAACAATTTTAAAATTTATTTTATTTATTAATGGTACCAGAATCATAGAATCATACAATGATTTGGGTTGGAAAGGACATTAAAGACCATCTAGCCCCAATCCTTCTGCATTGGGCAGGGATGCCACCCATTAGGTCAGGTTGCTCAGGGCCCCATCCAAACTGGCCTTGAACACTTCCAGGGACAGGGCACCCACAAAGTCTCTGGGCAATATCATAAGTGCTTCACCACCCTTTGAATAAAGAAGTTCTTCCTCCAGTGTAACTTAGACCTGCCCTCTTTTAGTTTAAAATCATTGCCTTTTGTTCTGTCACCATCTGCCCACTATAACAATTCCTCTTCTTTTTAATGGGCCCTGTTAAGGTACTGGAAGGCCTCGATGAAGTATTCCTGACACCTCCTCTTCTCCAGCTTGAACAAGCCAGCTCTCTCAGCCTGTCTTTGTAGAAGGTGCTCCAGCCCTGTGATCATCCTCACGGCCTCCTATCGACCTGCTCTAACAGGTCCATGTCGTTCCTGTGCAGGGCCGCCAGAACTGGGCGCAGCACTGCAGGTGGGGTCTCACCAGAGCACAGGGGCAGAAACCCCTTTCACCCTGCCAGCCACACTGCTTTTGATGCAGCCCAGAATACAGTTGAATTTCTGGATTACAAGCACACATTGTTGGTTCATGTCCAGGTTTTCATCCATGAGAGCCCAAGGCCTTCTCAGCAGAGCTGCTCTCAATGAATTCATCTCCCTGTCTGTGATCATGTCTGGGACTGCCCTGACCCAGGTGTGGCAACTTGCACTTGAACTTGTTGAACAGCATGAGGTTCTCACGGGCCCACTTCTCAAGGTTTTATTTTTTTCCTACACTCCAATGGATTGCTTCGAGCATCCTGACACGTGTGCACACCCTACTTTGAAGGCCACTGAACAAGAGTACTGACCTCAAAGATATGAGTCTGAATCCTTTATCTGAATCTAAAAGTGCAAGGACTTGGTTTTTCACCAGAACTTCTTCCAAGTAGTCTTGACATTGCTCTGATAGTTAAGATGGTATATTCCTTTTGTTTGAATTCTCTCTCACCACTAGCAGGAACATGCATTTTCATTTCGGCTGTCATGAGTCTTGATCTCAATAGAATTTCAGTATGTACTAATGGCATCCCTATATTCAGCAAAACTGCTGTTATCCAAGAGAATGCTCAAAAAGTTGTCTGTTAGTACTTCTATAAGAGCGTCTAAGTCACTCTCAAATTATTCTTATTACCCAGCCACCTTTCACACATGCTTAAATAACTCTCAGACATAAACAGTCTTAAAGTTGCACACAAGAATGCTTATTCAGTCTTGTTTAAGCTCTGACATAATTGCTTAATATCCATTTCTAAGACCCAAATACAAAGTCCCCAAAAGCATACTAGTCTTTCTTTACTGAATACCTGTCTCTGCTTCCCTGATTTCCCAGATGCTCCATTCAAGTCACTAATACATGTGCAGAGTGCCTTTTCCAGAAATATATGAACCTCTCTCTTCCCTAATGGGCCACTGACAACCAGGTTTAGCATGTGAGAACCAAATCTCTGCCCATGCTGAGGTAAGCCTGAAAAATCTGTTGCAGTCAACAACACAACTAATTTAGTCTGCTGTGATGGTAGGTTGTACACCATTTGTATAATGGCTAGCTCTTAGAGAACTCACATAATGGTTGGAAAAGAGAGCTCATCCCAGGAGATGTGGAATTAACCATATGGCTTTCAGTTATTGTGAGGGGCAAGGTATGCCACCTGCCTTCAAAACTGATCTGCCAAAAGCAGCAAATAGTCAGAAGGTGGGCCAGGCTAGGTCTGGACCCCTAATGACTTGACAAATCAGGGAATAGAGACATTTAAAGCTCTGCTTATGGTCTTGAGCCATGACTAAGAAGTTTCTTTTTTAATAAAAAACATTCTCACTGACACAACCAGACTTATCCCTGCTGGGGCTTCATCTGGTCCTGTGATACTTTTCACTATGTAAGAGTTCAAGATGCAAGAGAAGGCACAAAAAGTTCATTTATTCATATGAGAAAAGAAAATAATGTTCTTTTTAGTCAGTAAATTTAAATTCACCTAATACATGAATATGAAAACCTACTGGTAAGACCATAACTACAGCTATCTTTTTAATACTTTGTTGTGAAATCCCAGACATGATGTACAGTCATAATTTAATCACGGCAATAATAACATTACCTTTAGTAATCAATTAACACAATGAATTTTACATTGCTGATATAAAATCATTAATATGTCTTGTCATTCCTGTGCATCAGCAAGTAGTTCATTTTGCAACAGAGTCATCCTACTATACCAGTTAAAAGGAAGTTCACTCCAGGGCTGTATTATTCATACATAGTTCTTTCTCCCAGTGGAGAGACAGGTTCCAGGCAGATCCTCGGTGTTCTGCCTCCCTCTTATGTATGCAAAATTGTAGAATTTTAATTCAAAATGTAGAAAAACGATGGTATTTAAAAATTAAATTCTGCTTCACAAGGTTCACATTATGTTTACAACTCCTTTTTCTGGACATTTGAGTAAGAAAAGGTTCATCCATACAAATGCCCACAAAAAAGCCATTTCTGAATCCATAAAATTAATGTGTCTTAGTTTCATTCCAAAACAACAATTGTCTTAAGTGGAAGTGGAGACTGCTTATATGCTTCAGAGTGAATTGGAAACAGTATGATAGGTTTTGCCTGACCAGTCACAGCCTGCATATGAGATTGTGTTTATGAAATCCTGAAGGAAGAAGACACTACTCTAGATCTACACAAACTGATCTTAATGCTCTTTGACCATAGTGAAATATTAAGAATTATGTTTCCTGATTAGTCAAACTGTGCCCTTCCAAAAATAAATAATCCAGAATTCATTCTCTGCCAGAGAATCTTGTTTAAAATATGAACATGCAGAAAAAACTTGTTCAAAGTACATATACCTACATTCCTTCCTCAGGGCAGGAACCACACCGTCTGTGAAGCTCAAAGAAATCCTTTTTGCTGAGAAAACAAAAGTACCTATTGACACAATCATGTCTAGTTGATCTCTTGGAATTATGATGATGCTTGGTCTCACCGACTGCAGTAGCAGCCTTTATTGAAGAACTGTTAAGAAATCTAAATGTAACACAGAAGCCTGGTTTGTCAAAAAATGAACAGGGAGGGAACAGGGAAAAACAAAGAGAGGAGGGAAGAAGAGTCAGATCACTGCTTTAGCATTCTCCTGAGCACTCAGAGAGACAGCTTGCCAGTACACCTGAAACCTAGACTTGAAACTACCCACGGCCCCTGTAAAGTGTCAGTGCAGATATTGCTGACTTTGAGCCTGGTCACGGATATGTGTCCTAATATCATCATTTGTCTCCTCAAACTTTCATGGTTAACAGTCAGAATTTGTTACATGTTCTTTCCGTTTGCAATGTCACAGTTACACAGTAAACTAAAATGGCATTTTCCTGTTTAAAATGTTTTTCTAGCAGCAAGTACCTAGCACTTTTCTTTTTATATCCATTTGCAGAAAATTAAATATGTGGTTTATGTCCACTTTTATGCTTAACATAACAGCAGCTATATCAAAAAGTTGGTATAGATCTGGTCCAAGCTTTCATATATTATTCTGCAGATGACAGATTGAAGTCCCATAGAAATGTTTTCAAATAAACATCAACATTTATTTAAAGTAGTTACTCACAGGACAGGTACTTTTTCCCAGAAATATTACCTGCAGTCTGTTTCTGGCAACATCTTTGCTTTAAGTGGTTTCTGTAGTGTTTGCAAAGCCTCCAGACATACAAGCCAGTGAGAATACAACAGAAATTGCCTGTTGTCTCACCCTACAGCAGTTGGTAGTGTTGCCTGCAAACAAAAGTAAAAGTCAGACCAATTATGGCTTGAACACTACCTGTGTAACACTGATAACTGCCGAACCTTTTTCATTCCTCTATTTTTGTAATACCTCAAGCACAGGATATGCTTCCCTTTCAAGCTCCACCCCACTTCTGACCTAACAGCTCTCATTCAGGTTGGGGTAACTTTCACCTCCATTTGTTCCATGAGGTCAGGCTCACTGTCTGTTTACTTCATTTCCTAACAACATTTTCACCTTGTCCACTGCAAACTCATACAATACTTACTAAGCATTGCAGATTTTCTTTCTCTGCCTTCAAGTCACTTACTGAAACTTTGATTTACAGCTAAGATCACTGGCAGCCATGCTAACCGTTACCTCAGTGTGTCTTCATGCTCACCCATTTTAAGAAACAGCCTGCGCATAGACTGTAAACTGCTTAGGAAATATATACTACCTGAGACACAGGCTACGACTAGCACTCCTATGTGCAGATAAGAAAGATAATATAGGATAAAAAATAGTAATTTTTGTGAGGAACATCAAGAGGAGAAGCATTGGTAAAAGAAGAGCAGTACTTCACAATGCATGACTGAGGCTTTTGATCAGTATCTATCCAAAAAGGAGAATGCCATCCACTAAGCTGGTAATACAGATGAATCACTAAAAGCATCCTGGAGTCTTTTTATGGTAATTATTCAACGTAAGTCAGGTAAACCCACAAAATATAAGGGGGAGGAAAGTTCAAGACAACAAGGCAGAAGAAACAGAGGGGTGGAGGGATTTTTTTTAAAATAATTATTTTGTTTATCTAACATCCAGTTTCCCCATAAGAAGTTCAATTTTTCCACAATGGTTACTCCACCTCTATACCAAATGACTTGGAACATAAAGAGCTCATTTAATACAGGCATTTTTGTTTACAGTGTTTAAAAATTCATAAACTCACTATATAAGCCCACTTGCTGAGATTCATGCTAAATATTTTTCCCTGAAAACAGTGTCATACCAGCCTAAAAGAAAATTGGTCATAAAATGGGGGGAAAGGTGAAAAAAATTTTGTGCAGAACTACTTAGAATATTAAACTGCCTCACTTTACACTGAAGAAAATACCATAATTAAATAATTATGAAGCTTATCAGAGCAATATATTTTTTAACATTAATGTCCATTAGACATATAGTGGTCCCTAACAAGAAGCAGAATGCGCGACAATGCCTACTTCCCGTGAAACCTAGTTTGCATATATGTTCTACAGATTGTTTTGCAGAAATAATAGAATCGATTCCTTGTTTGGTTGTGGTTTTTTCCTAAATGGAACATTCTAAAAATCAAGCATTCTTTACAGAAAACAAAAAGAACATTATATTTGAGGGCAGCATAAGAGAGGAATAATCAGTGAGAAAAATAACAGGTTTTGTTCTTTTATTTATGGTAGCACTTGGGGACCTTACACTCGGATCAGAAAACCGGTGTGTTTGGAACTGTGCAAGAATATAAAAAGAAAAACAGAGAAGAAAACATTGCTGTTCCCATAACCTGAACTTCATCATAACTTGATTCTGATTTTATAACACTTAGGTACACTGAGCTTTGTACTCCACTCAGAATGCAAAGCACACATGCACTTTGCAGTCAAGTGCAATTTTTTTGCTTTATTCAAGTTATAATAGGAAAGGTCTGTTTAGGTGTACAAGCACTTACAAAAGCTTTAGATAAAAGCATCTCTCTTAGGTAATTCATAATATTTTTTACATAACAAGATAAAGATGAAAGAAATTTGCTTCTTAAAATTGGGACAGAACGTCAAGAAAGCACATAAATTTGGTTCTATAAGCAATCTGAACAATTTTTCATCATTAAAAGTCATAAAAATCTTGATAAGCTCTGATATGTTCAAAACATCAGGGTACATCACCACTTTTTTTGGAATATGATACTAGAAGAATTCCAGCTCTAGTAGACCTTTGACTTTGTGATGACATAGCAAAAATATTGAAAAAATAGTGGTGTGGCACCAGCCTCAATGTATTATTGTCTATGGACATCAAACTTGGTCAGTACTACTAAGCCTGGGGTGTGCATGATGGCAGAAATTTTCAAGAAAAGAAGAATGTAAACACAAAAAGCAGGTTAGTCATTGTGTTAGACTGAAAACATCCTCCAAAAGTGTCTTCAGGAATGCTGTTTGCTAAGACACTTGCTAAACACATATCTTCTTGGAGCTTGGAGCTTTGCATGTTCTATGCCTGAGTGATTCCAAGAAAACGATTCTCTGCTTAACTAGCTCAGAAAGCATGCAAAAAAGTTATTTTAATTACTACTCAATAAATAAATATTCAATTTCTTGAGCTTTTCTTCATGCTCACAATGCTCTGATGGCAAATACTGCTCTATCTTAAGTACCATGTGCCTTCTTTTCCTTGTCTGTATAAATATTATTTTCAGTCTGGTCACAAAGAGGAACTGACATTAACTTCAGCAGATAACTTAGCACCAATAAAATAGTTGCTTTCTAGAATCTGGCAGAGCAAAACATTGAAACTGTAATTCTCTGCAGTGGCTATAACCTGAATGAGAAAGTCAAGATATAAACATCCACCATAAATTTATATATGGCATTTTATTCCCACACTCAGCATACTAACCCATGCACAGTTATTAAGTTCGTCTCTTGTTCGTGATTAGGCAAAATTAAAAACCTAGACTTGTGATATTACACATTATTTTAATGATGATGTTAAAAACATTATGAATAAGACTATTTAACTCAACACAATCTGTCCACTTACCTACTTACTAATTAAGGGAAGACACATAAGTAATTGTGGTGAAGAGTATTTACGATGAAAGGAGACTGCAAGGCTGCTTCAAAATCATCGGAGTTGCGACAGTCAGATGTAGTTTCTTCTCAGATGCTGCTTTTCAAAAGCAGCTTTTGCAATGCATGATGCTGCAATACATTCTCCTTATGAGTTAGGAGATTGACAATTATTTTTCTGGTCAATTCAACCAGTCAGGTAGCCAAGTCTGCAAAAGGTAAATCTTTCTTTCTTGCTGCTTGTCTCCCTTGTCACCTTATCCTGGCTCATTTCCTTCTCCCTTCCTAGCCAGCAACTATTTGCATAACATTCTATTGCAAATGTCAATGAGGGTAGTTTTAAACTTTTTCAGAGGTGTTTGTTATTTTTCTTTTGCTGGTCAGACAAATTAATTCGCATTTTAAGCAAAATGAGAGAATAAGTGAAAAAAAATCCAGTGTTGAAAGTGTGACTAGTTCTGATATACAGTATCAAGATAAGCCAATTTCTTGCTTCCCACTCTGTGGGACTGATTTGCTGTATGAAAGATTAAAAAACTAATATACTTGTTTTGATCAAGACTGTCCTTCAGAGCTGGTAATGACACTCACTGATACATTCCCAACTACACCTAGGATGGCTCCAAAGTAATCAGCAAACGGGCTGCAACATACTCTATACTGGCTTCACTCCACTAAAAAACATGGGAATTTCTGTCACACACCTTTCTCCCTAGTATGAAACCCAGGTGAAGCTGGGGTAGCAGTGCTTCATAGCAGGGTACTTCTCTGGGTTCCCAGAAATGGCAATTTTTGCCTTACGAATCTGCTATGGCACATCCTGAGTTCCATGCTGAGTTCTTCAGGTTTAGTTGAGAATGTCTCCACCGAGTATCTCCCTTAGGTGCCATAGTCCATGACAGGAAGAGGAGGAAGATGCCAGCACAGCAGAAGCCTCTTCTCACCCAAAAAGCCATCTGTAATGGTTCCCCCCTTTGCACATGCATAAAGAGAGGCAAAATGGCTGGGTCACTTATGGTCGCACACTTTGACAAAATTATTCTGTCAATGAAGTTGAAAGAAAGCCTCTAAGAACCATGTCGACAACAGTAGATAACTTAACCTTTTGGATGAATCAAATCTATGCTTTCTTCATATGCTTCTCAGAGAATTCAAGCTGAATACAACCTGAATACTCTGTGAATACATCAGTTAGTAAACTGATGTTTCACTTCAAATGTATATTCCTCAACAGATCTATCTATATCAAATAATTTTGTGAACAGTTTCTTAAACCACTTCTGAAAGTACTGCTTCCTCTTTTGGATTACTTCTCATCCCTGATTTACATCTTTTGTAGCTACTAACAAAAATAACTGTGGACTTTTAAATATTGCAAAGATATGTAATTCAGAATTACCATTGTCTCTCTTGCCTTGCCCCTTTTCCTCTAAGACCCTTTCACTATCATGTTTCAAATATCTGTTGTGACCATTTACACAAAAACTGCATTAGCTATTGCTTTCATTTACCTTTAATTTCCCCATACTTCATGAATTTACAAGGAAAAGTGTTGGGGATCAGACAAAGGCATATATCTGGCCTATCAATTTCTCTTTGGCTCATATTAGGAGTGGAGAGCCAGAAACTCAGTGATAAGCATTAGACGTACTGCATCTGAACCATTGTTTTTGAAAGCAGAAAATTAAAATCTTCCTCTGGATTTGTGAAGCCTTTGAATGGATGTCAGAAACCATGAAAAACCACACAGCCCTCACTAGTATTTTATTTTATTTTATTTTATTTTATTTTATTTTATTTTATTTTATTTTATTTTATTTTATTTTATTTTTCTAAAGATATGCTACTTGATCCATCCTTCCATGCACACATACACACACATCCCCATATCCCCATATTCTAGTCCAATGATGGATTAAATCCTGTGGCTAAAAAACCCAATATACAGCTGTGAGCAAGTGATAAAGCTACCTGCCAGCTCAGCTGTAAAGGCATGTAGGAGGCTTTTTTTTTTCCTCCCTCAGGAAAAATGTGAATAGGGTTGTGATTGCTACCTGTGGCATTTTATGACATAAAACAAAATGTCCATGTTGTGTTGCAACATTTCATCAGTGTCTCATCACTCTTTATTGGATATGTAATGGCAGTTCAAAACTGCATGGCAAGCTTCCTTTGAAACATGATGGTATCAGGAACCCTGATGCCATGTTAGTTCCCTCTGTCCTTATAAACCTAAAGCCCAATCCTGCAGAAGTTTTAATATATAAAAAATTCCAAACACAGAGCAAGGATTTTGTCAAAAAATGTCAATTCACTGAAATAAAAATATTTTTATAAACATTTTGGTTTCATAAATGCACAGCACAAACATAGACAGGCTTTGGAGCAGAGGAACACCTGTCTCTGATATCGACTCTTTTTCTAGCTAACCTCGAAGGCAACTTTGACCTTGAGTCACAAGTTTAATGATTTTAGGAGGCTAGCAACAGGCTTATGAAAGCTGGAGATTCTACTGTTTCCAGGCCTGGAACTGCAGAAGACCTTATTATATATACAGGACTGGGGTCAGAGATCATGAAAATGCATTTGTATCACAAATAGACTTCTGAAGTTGGTGAGTGCCAGCGCACAGCACAGAGCTCATGAGTAAGGACTCAAGGCTTCCACATCTCCTGGAGGGAATTTGTGAACCTAGAGAAACTCAAAGGGACAGCCTAAGCCAAACTTTTCAGTGTCTACAGAGTCCAAATAATTAGAACAGGATTTCTTAGTTTGAGAGGGACTCCCCAAGCTGTCCTCTCTGAAAACAATTGTAAAAATAATTGTTCACCATGTCAGAATGTCTAACGAATCATTTTGTTGGTCCAAAACTAAGGTGACAATGTGCTTCCTCAAGCTGGGAACAAGGTTTACAGAGCCTACACACCATATGCCTGACCATTACTCTTCTGAGACTCATGCAATCTTGTATTATCTATCATGCTTTGATCAGTGTCTGAAGATTTTAGACATTGATAAGCTCTTGCAAAAAAGATTGCTTACTGTGTATTGCCTAACATGCTTCTTGATTTTTAGAGCACTAAAAGTTGTCCTCACTCTGTACTCCTGTAAACCAAAGGGTACGAGAGACATAAAGTCATAGAATCATAGAATGAATAAGGTTGTAAAAGACCTTTAAGATCATTGATTCCAACTCTTACTTGACCACTGTCAAGTCCACCACTAAATCATGTCTCTAAGTGTCACATCTACACATCTTTCAAATACCTTCAGGGATGGTGATTCAACCACTTCCCTGGACACCTTGATCCATTGCTCGACAACCATTTCTGTGAAGAATTTTTCCTAATATCCAACCTAAACCTCTCCTGAGGAAACTTGAGGTCATTTCCTCTTGTCCTGTCACTTGTTACTTGGGGAGAAGAGGTCAACCCCCACCTGGCTACAACCTCCTCTCAGGCAGTAGTAGAGAGTCATAAGGTCTCCCCTGAGCGTCCTTTTCTCCAGGCTAAATAACCCCAGCTCTCTCAGCCATTCCTCATAGGACTTACCCTCTAGAGCCTTCTTCAGCTCCATTGCACTTCTCCATACTCACTGCAGCACCTCAATGCCTTTCTTGTAGTGAAGGGCCCAAAACTAGACACAGGATTCAAGGTGTGGCCTCACCGGTGCCGAGTAGATCACTAGTCCACACTATTTCTGATGCAGGTCAGGATGTCATTGGCCTCTTGGCCACCTGTGCACATGCTGGCTTACGTTCAGCTGCTGTTGACCAGCACTCCCAGGTCCTTTTATGATGGGCAGCTTTTCAGCCACTCTGCCTGCAGCTTGGAGCTCTGCATGAGGTTGCTGTGACCTAAGTAAAGGACCAGGCACTTGGCCTTGTTGACCCTCACAGAATTGGCCTCAGCCCATTGATCCAACCTCCTCAGATCCCTCTGCAGAGCCTTCCTACACTCCAGTAGATCAACATTCCCACCCAACTTAGTGTCATCTGCAAACTGACTGAGGGTGCACTCGATCTCCTCATCCAGATCATCAATAAAGATATTAAACAGAATTGTCCCTAACACTGAGCCTTAAGGAACCCTACTAGTGACCGGCCACCAGCAGGATGTAACTCCATTCACCACCACTCTCTGGGCCTGGCCATACAGCCAGTTTTCTACCCAGCAAACAACGTGCACCCTCCAAGCCATAAGCAGTCAGTTTCTCTAGGAGAATGCTCTGGGAAATGTTGTCAAAGTCCAGGTGGAAAAAATCCACAGCCTTTTCCTCATCCACTAAAAAGGTCACCTTGTTATAGAAGGAGATCAGGTTGGGCAAGCAGCACATGCTTTTCCTAAACCAATGCTGGCTGGCCTCATGGCATTCAAGATGATCTGCTCCATGACCTTCCCCGGCACTGAGGTCAGGCTGACAGGTCTGTAGTTCCATGGAATTCTCATCCAGCCCTTCCTGTAAATGGGCGTCACTTTGCTAACCTCTACTCACCTGGGACCAGTTAGCAAGGACTGATTGAAAAGGGCTTGGTGAGCACTTCTGCTGCTTCCCTCAGTACTCTTGTGTGGATTCATCCATCCCCATGGACCTGTAGTGTGTCTAAGAGATGTAGCAGATATAGCAGGTAGCGGACCATTTTCCCTTGGAATATGGGGACTTCATTCTGCTCCCCATTCCTGTCTTCCAGCCCAGGGGGCTGGTACCCAGAGAAGAAGAACTGGTCTTCCTACTGAAGACTGCGAGAAAAAAGACATGAAGTGCCTCATCCTTTTCCTCATATTTGCCACTATGTTTCGCTTCAAATCCAATAAAGGTTTAAGATTCTCCCTAACCGTCCTCTTGTGGCCCTCAATAGCCCTCTCTACTCTTCTAGGGATGTGGTTATCAGTCATGATTGTGCAAGAATAAATATTTTACAGGCTAGAACCTATCTATATATAAATAATCTACTGCATTCCATGCAGCAAAATTGCATATAAAAGTGTACATAGGCCCCAAAGACAGAAGGTATCACCTCATGATGGTTCCAGGCAAGTTAATTCTTACACTGGGAACAACAGGTTGCTTAGCAACAGGAAACCACAAGACAGACGAACTCATATATTATATCCAGTGCTTCAGAAAGGCTAACTTCACAAAGCTCAGGAAAATTTGAACACAGATAGAGCTGTTTAAGAGGATTCCAAAAGAAGGTCTCACCAGTGTAGTGCAGAGTGGCACTAATACTTCACTTTCTCTACTGAAAATAGTTACCAGATACATCCTTGTGCTAAATTCCCTTTCCACAGACCTGTTCTTTTGCCATACCCCAGCTGACCCAGATCATTGTCCTTTGCTGTCATGTCCAACTGATCAGTCCATAGCTTCTGGAAGAAATTCTTGTTGTTAGTCCCTAAATGCATTACCTGGCACTTTTCATTATTAAATGTAATACTATTCTATTACTGCAGTCTTTTAGGTCATCCAATTTCTTTTTTGTATTGATAATACTTCCCAAATTTTGTCATAAGCAAATTTCATCACCACACTCCTATTTCTGCCAAGAGCCTTAATTAAGCTATTATGAGATCAACCTCCAAAACCAATCCTTGAGGAAATCTACAGATAACCATTTTTTCATCGCAATTATTCTTTCAACCAATGTGTTGTCATATTGTCTTTAGCCAGTTCTCCTGTATTTTTATCTATTTCATTGTTCTTCATCTTAACCAGTACCTTCCCAAATGGTGATGCACTGAATGCTCAGATGAAGATCAGATAGAATGAATGAATTTCCATTACTTTTCATATCATCTGAGACTGATAAAGAGGCTTACATTGTCATGTCTTATAGTTAGGAGTCTTAAAATGGTTAGCTGACAAAGCTAGTATGATTTATGTTCATATTAAAAACACTAGGAATTACAGAAATTTCAGAATAGATATGTGATCAGCTAAGGAAATATCTTTAAAGAAATAAACGTTTTCAGCACACAAATAGCTAGGTTGTCATCATAACCAAGAAAAGTTGTGGAGAAACACAAAAACTTAAGACAGGAATACAATTAATGTCAAGAATTTTGATTTTATAGAAACAGGCCTTTTCAAACAAAATTGATTTCATTCTTTCATAAGACTGACGAATGGAATTATATACCCTTAATATATAGACTTGAAAATGATTTGACCTGCACTGCATTACACTGTGATTAATAAATGAGCATCATATGCTATCAAGGAAGCATGTGGTAAATAATTTAAAAGTTACCAGGGACAGCATATACTTTGAATCCTAGACTGACTTCTGGAGTCATCTAAAAGGATGTGCACTATTCTCTCTGGTCTGTATTATATATTGTACCACCCAGCAAAGCCACCCAGGTTATGGGGTAGTCTTTATTATTTTGTTTTTGTTTTTATATTTCATGAAGTGGAATCGGAAAGATGAAGAGAGATGAAGTAGTGTGCGAAAATTCCACATTCTTATTTGAAAAATTTTAATACGCAAAGCTTGCCTATGCAAGTGAGCTTGAAATACCTTTTGAAAATGTAGTAACTTATTAAGCAAGCAAAGTCAGATTCATCCTGGAAATTCAAGAGAGTCTCCGAAAAGGGGATAGACCATTCCTGTGATCATGCTAAAAGACTGACAGCAAGGAAGGCTAAGAACTTGCATGCAATAGCAATGTGGTTAAGATTCAGTATTGGAGTCTACTTACTGACCTTCAACAACTGTTCTTGCTGAAGAGTTTTTCATTGACTGAGAGTGTGTTTCAAGCTGTCCCAAAGGCACTGGTTTGAGGCTTGGTTCTATTCAAAACTTTCATTAGTGAGCTAGCTAAAAATTATTACATGGCCATACAGTAAGCAGAGCGATAAACAATGATGAGCAAGAGGAATCATGCAGAACAGTCTCTCTCAGTTGCTAAGTTTGGCTTCTATTTAAACAGCATAGAATTTACTAAGGCAAAATGCAAAGTTCTATTTGTAGAAACCAAGAGTAGAGGTAAAATCCACAAGTATGACAAACTGTATCCTGAAAACTAGTGACTAAAAAGCATGTAAGAATCATAGTAGACTACCAAATAAGCATAAACAGCTGGTGCATGCTACCACTATGCAAGGAGATTGCACCTAGGTCTAGTCTATTCAACAGTTTCAGTTATTGGGGAAAATGTGCCTCTTCATTTGGCTTCTCATGTGCTAATCAATTCCTAATTATCTTCAAACATATTGACCTGCTCTCACTGTTTGTGCCATATAGATTAATGAATGACATTCTAAAGAACACAATATTACACTTGGAGAGCAAGGGATTCATGTATTATTCACTCTGCATAAATATATACTGTTACCTCTTTTTTGATCTAAGCCAAACTTTGGAACTTGCAGGTTGTTTGTCTGAGGAGATGCTGATAATGCAATCTTGTTTATTTACATCAACATTTAAAAATAGAAAACAGAGAACTAAAGAAGTCTTTTGGTTTACAACTCTGCCCTGGAATTCTCAGTCCCAAAAGCTTCCTTTCACAGAACCACATTGCTAAGACTGGTCCAGGCTATGCCTGATCCTTCCTTGGTAGCTCCTCTCTTTTCTCCTATGAGTCTTCTGCCTTAACAATGCAACAGCCCAAAAAAATCTCACCAGCCTTTCATATGCTTTTCTTTCATACCCAGAAATATGTACCCAGGTTTGGGAGTGAGGCTGCAGTCTAGTTCTTTGAAGAAATAACTGCTTTCTTTTATCCCCTGTGGTTGTGCTCCTCCGCCTTGATGCAGAAGCAACACATTTGGAGGAGGTGAAGGGCTTGAGATGTGAAAGAATAAAACATAAAAAGGAAAATGCTGCTTAGGTAGAGTAGGAAAGAGGACAGAAGAAATCATTGTCCATAAACAAAGAAAAAACACATACCTTGGGAAAACACAGAAGAGAAAGAAAATAGACTTGAAGAGAGGAAACTGAAACTGGAGATTCCTTTGAGCACTTACCCATGTTCACAAGTCCTTTTCTCCCATGGTACCCCCAATCAAGTGCAGTACCCTTGTGGAAAACAATGCCTTCCAATATGCTACACTGGAAAAAGTATTCCTAGGTTTGATTGTAAAGCTGAGGAAAAAGGGAAGAATATTCTGAATTTGTGCTTCACTCAGTTGAAGATAAAACTGCCTTTTTACCCTCTGCTGGTCTTTTCCTAGGTAACTTAATTTCTCCTGATCAGAGATTGAGTAATTTATTCTGGCTTCTGCCAAACGTCATGGCAGCCAACAATCTGTCAGAGCCTACCTTCACCTCTTCCATGCTCTGCTATTCCTATGAGGACAGCTGAGACAGGTGCTTGAAGAAGGGTATTCTGGCTATGTGGAAGGGAAAGGTTGAGGTCCTTAGGTCACTTTTTCCCCCCCTGCAGCTTTAACGGTTTCACACCAAACAGGAACTTGTTTTCAGAATTATGAAGACTGAGTTCTTTTTCTGACTTGCTTATTTGGACGAGAGTGAGATAAGTAAGAAGTGGTCTAGCATTTTATACCTTTGTAAGCTTTTTTTCTCTGTTTATGTAATTAAAAAAGATGGAAACACACCAGATACACAGACGACTCAGCAATGTACCTATAAAAATGCATAGAATGAAAACAAACCCTGCACACAGAAGCAAAAAAACCCCTCTTGTCTGACCTTTATGTTCATTTAAAGCCTGTTTCAATAGATGAGGTGAGATTTGAGCAGATACTTAAATTTGGTGCATATTCTCTTTTGAGGTCTACTCTAAAAGTGCAGTTACTCTACTTCTCCTGAACAGAGTGCAAGTGCAATAACAGGTTTCAAAGCATGCCAGGTAATAATACTGTGCCAGGGACATGTCACAAATAAACACTGAATTTGAAGCACCTTGGTATATCAAAAAGTGATCCAAGTACTTTTCACAATCCTGAACTATACATATTTTCAGAATTTAATACTTTAAAAAGGGAAACATCCCTTATCAACTATCATCTTACTCAAAACTCTGGACTTTGTCAAGGACAGATATAAGACTTTATTTGCAGAGACATGAACAGTGATAGCACAGTTTACACATCCCTCTCCTAAGCAGAGATTGTATTTCTTACTGTGGATTTTCCAGTGTTTTAAGTATGTTTAGGTACTCTGCATCATGTGGTCAAACCCTTTACAAAAATATATGTATAAAATATTCTTTACAGGAATCTATACTCGTTGCTGCAACAGGGCCCATATGCTTGCTTACTTCAATAGGAGCAAGAATGTGCTAGTTTAATTCTCTCTTTACTGCTTTCATCTAAAGAACATTTTCCCCTTCTGGTCCATGACTAAACACGTAACTAGAGTTATTACAATATGAAGAGAAGTGAAAGCCAGGGGGAAGAAGAGAACGTGTCCAGAAGAAAACATGAAGGGGGAGATTCTTGTGCTCTGCTGCTATGAGTATCATGAATGGGAGCCTGTAACAAGTGCTTGTACACAAATGGATGCAAGTGTGAGGAACACCAAGAGAAATTACCTGTTCTTGTGTATCCGTAGAGAATTTATATCAGATAGAGAAATGTGGTGGAAGAGCTCCCATGATTAGGTGTTGCAATAGCTTTTTGTGCAATTTTTTTACATCAGAGGACAGATCAACACAGGTGACATTGTGGTGTGTATCTGTTACTCATCATCTGATCAGAAATACAAAGAAGAAAAGCTTCTTTAGACACAACACTTCCAGGTGTCCTGGCAGCATGGGGACTTCAGCTGCTCTGATATCTGCTTGGTGCAGACATACAGCTTGGTGCAAACAAGCTGTGAGATTTCTGGAGTGTGTTGTCAAAAAGTTGAGTTGCTCCTAATGAAGGGGATCAACTAACTAGGGATATGCTCTGCTGGATCTAGTACTCTCAGAGAGCTAAGAACCAGCCAAGGATGTGAAGGTCAAGGGCAGCCTTGGCTGCAGTGACTTTAAGATTGTGGAGTTTAAAATTCAGAAAAAAGTGAGCAAGACAAATAGTAGAATCACAACCCTAGACCTAAGGAAAGCAGATTTCAGCTTGTCATTAATCTCCTTGGCAGGGTTCCATGAGAGATATTTTCAAACAAAAACTGAAAACTTGAGGAAGCACATACTTACTTTTTGAAATACCTATAAGTTCATGCAATTTCTACTATTTAATGTTCATACTTTCACTAACGTAATAATAGTATAGAGAAGAGAGAGGATCATTAATCACTATATACTCAGCTCTTCAAAATGTGACCTAAAATTAGAAGACTGCGCGAGAGTCTAAATATGAAGACCAAGTGGTGGTTAACATTTGTGTATGTAATGTGGGCAATATAGACAACACGGATTATATAATGCATATACTTCTTATAATGAACATCTAATATATATGAGATGATGTTTTAAAAATTGATGTGTCATAATTGGGCCCTAACTACATGTACGACCATGTATACCAAGGTGGAAAATCTACTAAGAAAATATAACACCTGCAAATGTTCATCAGAATGAATTTGGGGCTTTCAAAATTTTTGAAAGTCTATCCATTGTAAAGTACAGGTTTGGAAACATAATCTCAAATTAACAAGTACAGACAGAGGGTAGGACAGGCTATACAGGAGCCAGAAGTAAACAAGGGAGAACATTTTCTCTAGAAGGCACGTCAGAACAAATTAAACTAGGCTCCTACTCTGAAGTATTTCATAAATGGATCTCTACTAAATACTGAGGAAGTCTAGAGAAATTAGCCTCCTGTGCCTGAAGCCAGTCATTGTAAATACCCTATAATGTCCTGCTTGATACTATGTCTTTATATAAAAGTAGATCAAATAATTGGACTATCACAAAAATATGGCAAAGGTACTTGGACAGAGAAGAAAGGTTTCTTTGATCTAAATTTGAATTTTGAACTTCAAGAGATGCATGATGATATTAAAATAAATCAGAAAGAATCCTTGTGGTTGAGAAGACAAAGATAAAAGCAGAATATAAATTTATTCTACCTCCATTTCTCTCTCTTTGACCATTAGCTGGAATCCTAAACTAATGAATAAAGAAAAAAGCACTAATGCTAATATTTAAATATTAACATTTTTTTACTTTAAAAGAAGTAGAGTCTTTTTTTCTGACCTTTATTTACCATTTAATTATTCCATTCTGCAAGAAACATGTAGGATGAACTCATTCTAGGATACTTATGAAGGCAAGAAACATACATTTAAAATTTGCTCAGGTACAAACCGCAGGACTAGATTCTTTCTAAGTCAGAATTTAAAGCAGAAAAAAAAATTCTGCTGGATTTAAGATAAGTTAACCAAAAGTCTAATGAAACTTGTTTACACAGCACTGTAATAAAAATATAGATGTTATGTATGAGCATCCTAAGCACGTCACATCACCAGTCTAAAACACTTTATATCACCTTGAAGGTCCTTTAGACAACAGTTTGAAGACAATTTTTTGCTTACTCTCTTGGGTTTTTTTTCTATTTACATTCCTTGAATATGTACAAGGTTACCTTTGAAAGAGGTGATGCATTCCCTCTGTGCTTTCCATATTGGGAAAGGTATTTTGGATATGTATCTGTTTTATCTTTATTTGAAAGGATTTCACAAATAGATTGTTTTATATTTCTCGTCATGATCAAAAGAGAAAAAGACCTGGATAAGGCATGATCAAAAGAAATTTAAAAAAAATCCCATAATACTTAATTTGAGCATAAATAAATAAATAAATGCAAGTCAGATAAGACTGAACAAACAGATGGCAAATAAAAATAACATACAAATAACAATTAACTTATGACTCTGCCTAAGACCTTTCATGCAGTACAAAGAAGCTACAAAGACAAAATCAGTAGCAAGTAGTGCGTTTATTCTTTCTACATAATAAAAAAATTTCTGGTTAGAACTGAAAAGATATTTAAGCAAAGATATCTTGTTTCTTCAATTTTGCATGGACTTTTCCACATCTATTACAGTTTGATATGCAGAACGATTTTTACAAAGGTAAACCAACAGAATAACTAGCACCCATGTGACAAGAACATCCTTGTATTCAAAACAGAAAATTTAAAAAAAAGTTGAAATGCCAGCCTCATTACTGTAGCATTTGGTATATTGAAAATAAAATATTATTAATATTTAAGGCCAGATATTGATTCAATATTGAATACTCCTTCAAAAGCTGTGCCTTTGTCTTTAGGAAGTATGACAATGCAGATTTCAAACCTGTAAAGATTTGGGGATATGTTTTTAGTGAGCAGTGGTACAGAATTCCATGCAATTTACAGGATAGAAAAGTGTATTTTGCTTATTACGCATGCTTTAAGGCAATTACAGTGCTGTAAATATTTGTTAATTTATCACTGGGGTAAGACAGCAATTAATTAAATCAACATAAGGTAACAATCTCATTGACCAGTATTTGATTACTATTTGAAATTATTTTGAATATTCCCTAGATAATCACCATATTATGACATGGAATTCACTCAGCATCAAATAAGGGATGACTTAATCATATAAGAAGCGAGTTTAAAAGCTTTGTGAGAAAAAT
This sequence comes from Callaeas wilsoni, assembly GCA_013398955.1. Taxonomy (NCBI): domain Eukaryota; kingdom Metazoa; phylum Chordata; class Aves; order Passeriformes; family Callaeidae; genus Callaeas; species Callaeas wilsoni. The sequence goes on along the minus strand of VWPU01018455.1, from coordinate 111,093 downwards.
CTCTATGGATTCTGTCTAAAATCAATGGAGAAAATAAAGTTCTTAAGTGAAAAAATCAGAACAGTTTAATTAGGGTACAACTCTGAACCATCCATAAAAGAAGCCTTTCAATTAGCTATAACGAAAGCTGAGGGAAACCAGGGAAACATAAGCACTAAGAACACCTACCTCTGTCAGTATAAAATTGGAACTGTGGCTGCTGAATGGTTATTACACCTTAGGGTTCAAAACTTTAAATTAATTATCATTAGGTCTAAAGGAGAGAGGAGGAAAAAAATCCCTAAGGTTATATCCAAATGGATTACATTAGAATGGAAAATAAATGGTTGCTCACATATCTTCTAGTCCTGAGCTCCAAAATAAGGACTAGCGAATGTATTTCCTAGGATGTCCCAAGTGATTTACAGATTTATCATTATTCTTTTATATTAGTACTACTACTGAACCCTGAGGCCACTGTCAGACTGTCCAAGATAGCGTTTGGACAGTTAAAAGACAAGGAAGACAGGTAACATTAGGGTAGGGGATTGAACACTGAAGTAACATACATGTATGCTAAATTACTTATCTACATCAGGCAATTTCTTGCATTTTTATAGGTAAGACTATAGTGGGTCTGCTCGTTATTCACTTTGACTGACATTTCCCTAGTACTCTGCACTTAGCTGCATATAATCTTGCAAAATATTACCAGTCTCAACTGAAACTTTTTAATTCAGAGAATAAACTCTTTGGAAAAGTCTTCACCTAGTTTAATCAGCTTCTCCTTAGGGTAAGTTACATTATAAACTCAAGGAAAAAGTATTTTGAGGGTTATTTGTCCTGTGAAGATCTGGTACTCAAATGCTTTGACTAAAGACATATTTCTAAAATGTGCCTTATCCAACTGCAAATATATCTAAAATCGTCCATGTTGGAAAACTTGGAATGTAGCCATTTACACATGCTCTGTAGAAACTTTCGATCTTAACAGCTTTGGGTTGGTGTAGATGTTGCCTTTGCTGGGTGAGGCAGCTTTAGCCAGCACAGAGTAACACTTTCTGATAGTTTGGATGGCTGTGGATCATGAGGAGTCCAGGAGCAAATTCTGTTCATCTGTACATGGAGCATGAGCACTCTCCTCTGCACTGCACTCTGCACTTCACTGAGGACTGAGGAACTGTGGGCATTCAAAATGGGAAAAGAAAGAAGATGAACCTAAATGGGCCTGAGAGAGCAAATCAGGGCTAAAAAAAATAGCCCACCTAAGGCAGAGCTGTTCAAAATTGGAACTAGAAGTGCTGCAGGTAATAACAATCACACAGTGATAGAAACTAGAAAGGGAAACCACAACTGGGTTAGAAAACATGCCAAGACAAGGAAAAAAACAAGAGTTGGGGAATAGGATGCAAGTAGAAAGAACTAAAGGGGTTAGTGAGCAAGATTAGCTGTGAAGGCATTGGGACATTGAGACTGGGAAGGGATCTGGAAAGGGCAAGTGGTGAGGCAGGGGCACAGATCTCAGGAGGAGCTCTGCCACTAGAGGGAACTGGGGCAAGCCACATACTGTGCCATGGCTGCAGGAATGCAGGCACAGGAAGAACAGGAAGACTAATGGAGAAGCAAAGACTGGGACTAAGCAAAAAAATGGGGGAAAAGATAGGGTCTGACTGCATCGAAAGATTACAAGTGTGGCAGAATTCTGGAGTGAGGGAAGTAGATGGATAATGCCCTGGTGCATCCTGTCACCATGGAAAAGGCATAGGAAGTGTTTTGCATAAAGCCTACCTCATCAGTTGAAGAGTCCCCTAGTAATTCAATAAATTACTTAATAAAGAAGTAACCAGCAGGTAATACAGTCAAGTGTCCAGAGAAGGAATGCCCATTCTTTACATGCTATTTTCAAAGCTCTAAGCTTCTCATATTGTAAAAAAAATGCTGGATCCCAGTACCAAGACAGGGGTCTACAAAATTGAAGTTCACCTTATTCTCTACATCTGGCAGTGACAAATGACCAGTATGGCTAGAAAAACTTAATGTACTACTTAATCACATACTACTATAAGCCATTACTCTGGGGTCACTAAGGAAAAGATTATATTCATTTGAGTTTGATTGGTTTATGAACATGATTACTTGACATGGTCATCAGTAAAAACAGGAAATTGCCTCAGTAGCAGCTTGAAAAATTTACCATCTTCTGCTTTTACTAATATTATACAGAGCTAACCTTTTCTGTTGGAAAATAACACACTTTTCAAGCACATGCGATGATACAGTAGCATTTTGTCATTTTCTTTTTTTATATGAGGGATGTATTTATCTTTCAGCATGACAAATAACAAATTCTACAGAGTTGTGCACATTAAATGATGCCATAGCATAAAAGTGGCAATGCTGCTTCATATTACAAGAATATAAGAAGATAAAATGTACAATAGTTCAAAGTATTTTCAGGAACTTTAAATTTTATTATTGGTATGTAAATAAGTGCTAAAATATGAAGAAGATAAGGCAATTTTCAGTGCTATAAAATTTATACAAACTAAATTATTTTCTTAGATATGAGTGAGAGGAGAAGAGGCGATGCATCATACATCAAACACATTACCATGATTTTTTACATGCCCTAAGATACCTACACTGACATAGTAACTTTCATTCACTTGTTCAAAATATTTCAGCTTTCTGAACAAAACAGCTGAAAACTGCTTTGCAAATTTCTCTTTAAGATCTCCTTCCAAAAGACATGATTATCTTTCAACTATGTAAAAAAAGAAATGGGCAGTTGTTCATTACTAAGACAATAACATGAATCTCTGTCCCTTTCTAACTGCCTTTCATCAGTCTGCTTTAATATCCTGGCCCATAGGTTTTCATCTTGGCTGTTAATCTTGCCACCAAATATCAGCAAAATCTGAGAAAGTATGCACAGCCTCCCCAGTCATAACATGGACTACATATAACACGTCATCAGGAGCACATACTAAATGATCAGAAAACAGAAAAAATCTGTTCTCTAGCACCTTAGGAGATACGTAATTTTAAATTGCAGTTGTGATTGTTAAGTTAATGGCATTCCTTTGAATGTCGTATTTCACTTAAAGATAGTTTAACTTTTGGGCTTCAAATATTCAGATATTGTCATTGTTCCAGGATTTTTTCCCCCTTTGTGGCTGCCATTGCAAGTAGGATTCTTTTAAAAGGTAATATATAGCTGATTTGCTAAAATCTCTTAATAATAAATTATTTAAATTTTTTTATTTTATTTTTAAAATGAATGCTATTATAATGTATTTAAAAGAAATGCTATTGTATATATTTATGTACTATACTTATGTTACAAAACACGTGTGTGGATAACTACCCTTCTAAGCACTTGATTTACTATAAGAAAAGGCTGTAATGTTTTGCAAAGCAATTGTTCCATCTTTGCTAAATTACAATCTTAATTGTAACTCAGCAAATGTTTCTAGGCATCTGTAACAAACATGAACAGGATGATTCTGATTACACAGTTTTTTCTCGAGATCTTATCTTCCTGCTCTAAATCACCTCTGTTGCAGCTCTGACAAATTCAAAAGCAGAGGAGCACCATCTAGTTGTTCCTATATCAAAGCTGCTGTCCTTTTCTTTAAAAGTATGTACTAGTTTTGACAGTATTCTTTTCACAAGCAATAAGATGTTAAATAATCATAATTGGTTTAGATATATTTAAGCATGAACTTCCTTTGTATTGTTTAATATTTATTGCTAGATGAATGCAAGAAGATATTCTAATAACCAAGAACTTAGCAGATTTTACTTGCTTGGCTCTATTGTGTGTCTTTGCAAGTAGGATTTGTGCCTAGACAGAGGACATCTCAGCATCATGCATCAGCAGGAATGATCTCGGGAATTTGTTTGCACTGTTCTCAGAGATATGAGTGAGACCTACTAGTACAGTCAGGCTCTGTCAAAGTCCTTAGGAAAGGGGAAAGTAGCAGATCTATGAGATACAGCTTCCTAATGTGGGATACACACCCATGGCTCTTCAGTCTTTCCTAAAGCAAACACCTATCAGTCAGGTGGATTTAACTTTCTCACTTTTAACTGTAGAATTTTTTTAGTGTTTGGGGAACACAATCAGGATTTTTAGTCTCAATTTCAGCAGCATTCTCCTTGTTGAGCACAGCAGAGATATTTTATGCAGACTGCAAGAAAGTGCAGAGTCAGGATCTTTGTTGTAATCAGCTCACCTGCAGACTAATACCGCAGACTAGCCACTAAAATTTAAAATGGGTAATTTTATGTATGAATTCTTTAGTTTGTCAGCATGCTTCCGTGCAGTATATATACTAGCACCAGAAGAAAAGAAGTATTTGTCAAAAATTTAATACCTAAAGAGACCCATATAAGCCTGCCTATAAAAAAGTCTGGCAGGAGATCTAAGAAGGTCATTGTATTGTTTTTACAGTTTCCCGAATTAAAATTATCTTCATGCTTTAAAACTTCCTAAGGCTGCATATTCAAAGGCACTTGGAGTCCTACATTATATTCTAGACATTAATTTAGTAAATCTAGAAAGACAGTCACACACAGAAGAAAAACTATCCTGAAATATGCCTATTTCTTTGCTTTTGGCCATTAAAAAAATTCTCCAAGCTACAAACTAAGCAAGCTCAATCATTGGACTGGGATGAATAAAATGACCTATTCTTAGAGACAACAGAATATGAGTAAACCAAAGGTGAAGAATTGTGTACGAGTCTATAGACTTAATGAGGGAGTTGCTATGGGACAGCAAGAAAAAACACAGAGCACATTTATATATGTCTTCAGTGTTATGGTAGAGCTTGTAAAGAATTATTAATTGGCTGAAGAAAAAAAAGGACTAACCAGCTGGACAAACAACATTTTAACTCATTAATGTAGAAGTTTGTTTTAACCTGTTATATAATTCACTTTTATTAGTTGGTAGGCTGGGAAATATATGGCTGCTACAAATTCAATTCTTCAATTGAAAGAACTGTTAGAAGCAGCTTTCCATGATTTTCCATTAGGTCAGATTTAATATGAAATGAGCTAAAGCATTCTAATATTGTAAAAAGAACATTTAAACTTAAAATCATCAAAATGCACTTTCATGACCTAGTGCTAATGGTAGTGCTTCACTGGCTTTGTTTCTCCAGGAACCAGTAAGCTAGAGAAATTTCAGAGACAGACAGAAAAAAAATACTTTAAAACTGCAGATGGTACCTCATTGTCTATTCAGATCCTGGAACTCTATTGAACTTTCATAATCTGGATCCTCAAAATTATCCTGATCTGTCAGATAAATACAATTTAAAATAAATAAACAAACTAAATAAAGACAAATATAGAAGAGCTGGCAATTTAACATTTTAAAAAGTTAAAATACACATTCTATAGACCAATATTAGGACAATTATGCCAACCAACACCTACTATGCTTCTTAAATCAAAGTGTGTTAACTCTGAATTAGTTAAAAAGCACCAGAAAAATAAACAGAGGAAATACTTCGATATCTATATTGGTCTGCTACCCCCACTGGAAGTGGAACAGTGTGTCAGAATATTGAAACAAAGTCACTGGCAAATCTCCAATATAACAGCTGTAACATACCCAGCAAAGTCATGCATCATAACAAACAATCTCTGCAGGAACAGAGGCCATCTAAATAAAACCAAAAATGGTTATGATTCTCTGCTTCTTGGGAAGATCTAGAATCTTAGCCAATACTTAGCTAGGTTCTTGATGATCAGCCCAGTCATGGTGCTCCAGACCACTATGTGCTTTCTGCATGCATGAAGCAAGTCCTTTGAGCATCTAATCTAACCCTACAGAGTTGGGTGTACTTGTACAAGCAATCTCTTTTGCAGATATCTGTAAAATGCCAAAGGCCTTCCTATTGCTTTTTCAACTTCTTTTTGTCTATATCTCACAAATTAGTAGATTCATTTACTGTCCCAGATGCTCCTGCGTTTCACCACCACACTGATCACACTGTGTCTGTATGTGAAAAAAAGAGGCAATTTGTGAGACTGGGGAAACTTGAGAAATAGTCTGGGCCCCAAGAGAGCTCTATCTAGAGAGAAGCAAAATCCAGCACGGTAACATCCCATTTTATCCCACTCCCAGTCTTTATTCACAGTGAAAAAATTCACATTGGATTGTCCCATGCATCTCCAATGGCATGTTCAGTCCACATCTACCGCCAAGTTAAGGAATGAATAGCAACCTTGTTGTAGACAAGAAAAGACTACAGTACAGACACTTCAAGCACTCAGAAATGCCACAGATATTTTAAAAACACTCAAGTCCACTCTGTGAGCAGCAGTTTCATACCATGGCAGCAGGGTTGTATTTGTTTTGAGGAGGAGAGCTGTCACTCCAGATGAGCTATGAGAGAACAGAAGGACCCTAGAGCTGTGCCTAGGGCTACATTTTTCTACCTGAGCTATGGGTACACTGATCACAAGTGTCTCACTTTTGGTTCACGTGATGTGAACTCCCACAAGCTGCAATCTTCTCCTGGATCCAGAGAAGCAGCCTGGGTAAGAAGAATGAATACTGCAGAACTGACCTCCTCACTCACACATCTTCCTCTTCGGATGCCCCAGTCAGCTGCTGGCCAAGAACCAAGGGACAGGTATCTGCAGATTCTGGCATTTCTGCAGCTGTTGTTCCTGGTCTCAAATTAAGCTGGTTTGTATTTTTTTTTTCCATTTGTTTTTCAAGAGAGAAAAGGCAGAAGGCAGGACAATGACAAGGTCAAAAGTGCAGCCAGGCAGGTGTTATGATAGTGTGTCAAAGGAAAGTACACTCAGCATTCTGGCAGTTGGGATTAGTCTTCTCTGTTAGGAAGTAACACTAAAATTTTTGGTTGATTTCTGAGCTTGGGTGGGGAGTTTTTTATGGTCTGTACAAATCTCTGTTTACTTATTTAATTATGGCTTACTGCTACAATATTTGCTTAAGGACAGATTCAGTATAGATCTCAAGTATACATTGCAGTGAGCAGAGACTGACCTTTCTGGTGGGAGAAAGAAGTGGCATTGCTGGCAGACAGGAGGCATCAATGATATGATTGTTGGTGCCAGGCAATATTAGCACATGCAGTTTAACACTTTTCATTTCCAGTACTAAGGAAAGTCCTATTTTCTCTCCCTTGTGTAATAGGAATTTAGGCTAGGCCGCATGGAGCTCTGAGCAACCTGGTCTAGTGAAAGATGTCACTGCCCACAGCAGGGGGTTTGGAACGGCATGACCTTTAAGTTCTCTTCCAACCCAAACCATTCTATGATTCTATAAGAATTCACAGTCACTAAGCAGTGGTTTTGCTTTGTAAAAGCAGTTCAACAACTCAGTAAGCAAAGTACATGGCTGATGATTCTCCTAACATTTTTTTCCCCTAAAGATTTTTCTTTCTTATGTTTATCAAAAAGTGTAGTAGCCAAGAGTCATTGCCAAAGACCTGTTTCCTTCCTAACAATCTTACCTGGACCTCAGCCATGTTCCTTCCCTGGTACTCTCATTTCCCTGAAACTGTTTTGTGCACTCTGCTTCCTTTTGGTTGCAAATACTGTTAATGAGAGAGCAAAGCTCTTTCTGTAAAGAACATGTAAAACTCCACTATGTTTACTCCGTGCTCGGGTCATAACAGCAGAGCTGCACCATTTTATCACAATTAATTATAGCCTTTTGAAACAATGAAACTTGAGTTGAAATGTTTCTGCTGAGTTTAACAGGACATAAGGGCACCTAGGAAAAAAGCAATGAACAATCAGTAACTAATTAATTCTGATAGCATTCCTTTGCTTCAGGGTAGTAGGAAAGATTAAATCAGACTAAGAAAACACATGCCTCTCCTGACAGGTTGAAAATATATCATTGCAGGTTTCTCACATTAAAAAGTAAAAATGTTTACATGAGCTCCCCTATGCTACTTTGATGGTACCTGTTCATATCCAGAAATGAAACCCTTTGGTCCTTATCTGTGAATCACTTTGGTTACCCTTGAATTTAATAAATAATGTCTTTATCTCCGTTGGTCAGATAGCCTACTTTCAGATCAGGAGAGCAAGTGCAGTGTTCCTACAATGTCAAATAAAACTATTGCAAAAATTGCTAGCTGTTTTCCTTTTAGTTTCTAGGTCACTTCTGAAACTCAGCTGATACCAAAAAGTGATGTAAGAATTGTTCTAAAAAATGAAGGAACTGCTTTCCCCACACCATTTTAAATTTAATCATGGCCCTGATTTTTTCTTTGTAACCAGAAGTATTGATCAGCTTTGATTCATGTAAGGATCATCTTCTGGCATGCTTCTTTCCTGTCATGTGATGGATATAGTCTACTTTTCTAAAACCCAATGTGCTTGTTTACTAGCAGAAGTTTCTTTCTTCATTCTTGCTCCACTCCAGTCCATACCCCCCAAATATGTACATTCCCTGTGTTCAGCAATGAAACGTAACTTTTGCAGCAATAGTTGGCCTAGCTTCATAGTCAGGGTATAGTGGTCCTGATGTTATGACCACAGACAGGTCTGGGACTATGACATGATTTTCCTTTTTCTCTTTGAGGCCAAATATGAATAAAGTCCTGAATTAATTTCTCATACAACGTAGGGTCACAGTCTGGAAAAAACAAGGATCACCATTGAACAATGCAAAGCAGAGAGGCCATGCATAACATCACTGTCAAAAATGAGGCTTGATAATATGCTGTCTTTAACAATGAAGAGCACTTTAGTTTCTCATCCTGAAGACTTCCTTCTGCTCCTCCCCCCCTTTTCCCCCCCCCCCAACTTTTCTCAATCAGATCACTAAAATGAAGTAACATTGTTCAAACAAATGAGTCTTGGAGGACAAAATGTTACTTCTAACCTGGACACAGACAACTATGCATCATGAACATCTAACAGCTTTCTGCCACTAAGAGGGGCAGCAAATAACAACAGTATTACCATGTGTGTATGAAAGGGATAATTTCTTAAGCCTGTTTCACCTTCAAAGACATTTTATCATGGATATACTGTATGAAAATTGTGTGCCCAACTACTTAAGGTCTCTGCATTTAAAACAAGAGAAGACAAATGTTAACCTTGGTGTAGTTGTAAAATTCAAAATGCCCTTGACATTTTAACACTAGTATTATGATAAGCCTAATTTGTAGTAGACTTGTCAAACTGTTGGAAAGCATACATCATTCCAGTAATATTTTCTCTAGGCTTCTAATAAGAGATCCACATTCTAGATCCAAAGTCCTTCCCTTATAGGAAATAGAAAGGACATAGACCTCACTCAAAAAGACACAGACCTCACTCATCCTATTGTTTTCCCCAAGCTTTGATGCTCCTAAAGTTTCTTTCTGTAAGAACACCTTGTCTCTTCCTCAGCCTTAAGAGATACTAAAATACTTTTTATAACCCAATATATTGCCAGTAAGAACTCCTTGTTCCAACTGGAAGGCAAAGCAGATGAATTCCACACCACTGACTATATTCCTAGAGCATGAATACTTTTACAATCCCATTTGAGACTCTACACAGTACTTTTTATTTGAGCAAGTCTAGTGATGCAACTTTTTTCCTAGTAATATATTCACTTCCTTATTGCCTGACACAATTTTGCTGCTATCTGCAAGTCCTACATGAGAGTGCCATGAGCTATTTCTTTGCCCTGATGTTCCGCCATTTTTGAGAGTGTTTGGTTTAGGCCTCATTTTTCCAAATCAGTTAACAGTTTGAGATGTTCAACCTAAATCTCTCTACATGTCTTGTTTCAGAGGAAGGCAGATGATATTTTCTAAGACTATAAGCAACTTATCAAGACAAAATAAGTTTGCCATGAACAGGCAATGAATTTGTCATTCAGCTGTAACAATTCAGGTACATACTTTGCCTCTTGTAAATATTTTTTTTCAAGAGTCAGTGAGAAAGTAACCAAACATTACTTGTTTCTAGGTAAGAGCAGAGGTTTTGGGAGCTATTGAACAATCTGCTATGCTACAAATTAACAGATTAATTCCATAGTTACTTCTCTATAGATCCATACCTTAGCAACAAAAATGCTCTGTATTTGCCATCCTGAAAGATAGGCACTCAAAATTATCAGAAAAAGTCTAATCATGGGTCTGAAGCCTACTGCTCATGCCCAAAGTGTTTTTACGGCTAGCCGTATCCTCATGAGTCTCAGGCCTTAATTTCCAGCCAACAAAAACTGATGTGAAAACTTCAACTAGATGAACAGAAATTAGTTTTGGAAATGTTATGCAGTGCTGCTGGGCTTCATGAAAGAATAGATTTTTACCTTTGTCAATAGGCATACGGAAATGTAACATATATGTGGCAAGTTAATATAATGCAGCAAGAACAAGGTAATCTCAGTTCACATGATGTCTAGCTTTGTGTTACACTGTATCAAAACTGCATTAGGTGAAAGAATGCAGACATTTAAGTAGTTAGATAACCACTCTAAAATGACCTCAGATTTTGTATGAAACAATCTTTGATCAAAAACTTCGGGACGCCTTATAAAAGTCAAATAACAGTCCTGTTATCTGTCTGTGGGTTTCAGTAGCTTTCAGCCTATGGATCTCTTCAGCTTTTCCAGTAGGTCTTTGTGTCACTTTAAATTTTCATATCCATTGGGTTATTGCATAACAAATACTGCTCATATTGCAAATCCCTACTAAGCGATCTATATATCTGTAGCTCGCTCTTAACTGCAGAACATCCTTTTATCTTGTTTTGTTATGTTTTGAACACTCTGACAAAGTTGCTGGCTCTTCTCACAGGTTTCATTGTATTCTGATGATACAAATATATTTTATCTCTGCCTTGATGAAAGAGAAATTAATATCCAACTTCAAACAACTGAAAAGCAAATGGGTTAATCTTTAGCACTCCTACATCTCCCATCTGCCATTCACCTTCTTCCTTATAATCTATTCCTGAATTTTTTTCCATTTAATATTAGCCAGCCTATAATCATTACTAGCTTCACTAGAATTGTGTAAAATATTAGTTTGGTTCCTCATGACCAAAAACATATGATGAGCAATAGAAACAATCAAAATGGGTTTGCTCTACTTGAGCATAAATGGACATTTATCTAACATTTGTCATTTATTCCTTCGCTGCTTGCCCACAATCTACTTTCGCATGTACTGAGAGTTACACTTTGCTCTGCTGCACTTCTTCCACCCATTTACTGTGATAACAGGTTAGCTAAGCAGAGCTGGAAGCATGCAAAACATTTTTGTAGTTCTTAGTCTAGATGCTGTTTAAATATATTTGAAAAAGAGGGGAGAAATGGACAAACAATTAAAACAAATCCATTTTCAGGATCAATCATTTTATTAGAATGTACAACACAAAAAGGCATTAAATAATGAGAATTACAGTTGACTCTATCAGTAACATTAATAAATGCTGCACTAAAAATTAAGTGCTTTGTAGCATTCTGGAAGACAGCATTCCTTGTAATAAACTATTCACAGAATTCTAGAATATCCCAAGTTGGAAGAGATCCATAAAGATCATTGCATTCAACTCCCTGCTCCTCACAGGACTATATAAAACTAACCATATGACTAAGAGCATTGACCAGGCACTCCCTGAACTCTGCCAGGCTTAGTGCTGTGAACACTTCCCTCAGGAGCCTGTTCCAGTAACCAACCACCCTCTCAATGAAGACGCTTTTCCTAATTCCAGTCTGAACTTGTCTTGACACAGCTTTGTTCCATTTCCTTGAGACATATCACTGGTCACTAGAGAGAGATAAGCATTTTCCTCTCTGCTGCCTGCCTTGCGAAAGGTTTAGATTGCCATGAGGTCACCTCTCAGCTTTCTCTTCTCCAGGCCAAACAAGCCAAGTGATCTCAGCTGTTTCTCCTAAGTCTTGCCGTCAAGAACTTTCAGTATCCTGGTCACTCTCACCTGGAGACTCTCTAATACTTTGACAACCTTCTTATATTGAGATACACAAAACTGCACACAATAGTGTGGAGGCTACAGCAGTGAAGTGTTGAGAAGGACGATCACCTCCTTTAACTGGCTGGCAATGCTGTTCCTGATGCAATCCAGGACATGGTTCAGGCTTTTGGCTGCAAGGGCACTGCTGACCCATAGTCAATTTGCCATCATCAGTGTTGAAAACAGGCAAAAAAGGCATTAAACACCTCTGCTTTGTCTATGTCCCTACTTAGGAGGTGACTGACCCCAACAGCAACAGACCAATATTACTTCAGATTCTCCTTTTGCTACCAACATATTTTTAAAAGCCCTTTTTGTTGTCCTTCCTAACTCTAATCAAACTTTGGCCACAAGAATTTTATCCCTACAGTGGTGACCAGCATCTCTGTGCTCGTCGCATGTTGCCTTGTCCTTGTCTCCAATGTCCATACATTTTCCTCCTCTTCCTAAGATCTAGAAGAGGATCCCTGCTCAGCCAAGCCAGTATTCTGTGCCACTTGACTTCTGACATTTTGGAAGTGCCTGCCCTACCTATCTGTCCTGAAAAGTCTATAACTGTCCATCACAGCACCCCATCATAGGACTCATCTCGTCATGTTTATCTTATGCCAATGATGTCATAGATATGGGACAGGGCCAAAGTTTCTAGTTCTTCTTTTTTATTCCTCATGCTGGGCACATTTTTTTATAAGGACATTTCAAATGTACTCCATTTAATGAGCACATCATGGACGTCACTAGCACATGATCCTTTAAAACCTGGCATACCACCCCCACACTTATCTCTAATGAGCCTGGTTTTATCCCCTTCCCATTTTAAATCTGGTTTAAAGCTTATTCAGTGAGCTCTGCTAACTGCTATGCAAAGATCCTTTTCCCCTTTGGGACAGGTGTATCCCATCTGTTGGCAGCAGGCTCAGTGTCATGCAGACCAACCCATGATCAAAAAACCCAAAATTCTGCCAGTGACACCAGGCACGCAGCCAGGTAGCAATTTTCTGGTTCTTCCAGTTTCTTCCTTCATCACTTCCCACAACTGAAAGGACTGTGAACAGTGCTTCTGATCCCCTAACTTGTAGTCCCCAGGCCCTGAAGTCTCTCCTGATTGCCCTCAGGCTCCTTGTTGCAACTTCACCATTGCCTACGTGAAAAATCAGTGACAGATATTAATCTAAGAGTCATACCAGGCTACGAAGTTTTCTCATCATATCTTTAACCCAGGTGCCAGGAAGGCAGCAGGCCTGTTCTTCTCTACAAGATCAGGTTGAAGGTGGTTTTGTTCCAGGTGTTTTTTTCCACCTTCAGAACACTGTCCTGGTCTACAGCACAAGGTGTCATGGAGTAGTTCCACAACATCTTACACTGGTCCAAGTCAGATGAGCTTCTGCTCCTCTTTCAATAATATGTCCCTGTCCCCTGCTTTGCACAGGCACTGTTGCTCAGAAGCCATGCACTGACTTAATTCAGGGAGGTGATCTAGCTGAAAATTCCTAGAATTAAAGGACAAATCCAGTTGGAAGGGATCTTGGGAATTTGTCTAGTCAGGTACAACAATGAACTCAGCTAATATTTGCTTACATCTTTGTGCACTGTGCTCTTGAACACTTCCAAGAACAGATATTCCACAACCCCTCTGAGAAACCTGCTCCATTGCTTGGCCCAGTTACCTCAATCTCTTCTCAAAGGACAAATGTTCCAGTCATCCTGATGGCCCTTCACTGAACTTGTTCCAGTTTCTCCATGTCTTTCTCATACAGAAAGAACCCAAACCACACTTTATTATTGCCAGAAGTCTGTCAGAATTATTGCCCTCCTGTCCAGGTGCAGGACTTTGGATACATCCCTGTTGAATTTAACAAGGTTCCCATCAGCCCATTCAGGTCCCTCTGAACGGCAGTCTGTGCCGGTTTGAAAGTAAAACCAGTGAGAGACTCCAAGTCAGAAGTACAATTTAAAAGGAAAAACTAAAATAAATGCAATAGTGCAAAAAGAAACCACTGATAGAGTCAGGACACAACCTGACAACCTGTCAGTCAGGGTGTTGGTAGCAGTCCAATAAAGTGGTGGCTGCAGTCCTGCAGGAGTGATGGTTCTGTTGAAGCAGTGGTCCTATAGAAAAGGCCTGGTCTTCACCTGAAGGTCCAGTGGTAGCTCTTGTCCTCTGGGAATCCAGTAGGTAAGGGCTGGCTCTGGTGTTCGAAATCTTAGCTTATATCCAGGATGGGATGCTTGGTTCCTCCCTCTGGGCAGAGCATCTCACAAGGGGATGATGTAATTTTGTCAGTCATGTGGTGAGACTAGATGGGCCATTAACAGGAGATACCCCCCAGAGGGAGGATGGGTCATGGGAGCGATAAGGAACCCTGCCCCACCTGGGTTCGACAGCTGGCCTATTAACAGAAGATAGTCCAGAGAGAGGAGGCAAGGGACACAGCCCCACCTGGTTCAACAGCTCATGAAGATGGGAACAGAATACACTGCAACCCAGGACACAGTCTTAAACTCACGAGTAATGACTACCCCTCAGCTGGAGACAATCACAAACTTAATGGATTCCTTTCTTACAGCATCAAGGCTCTCACAACTTGAAACCTTAGAAATGCAAAAATACGTATCCTCAGTCAGAGTTTATCAAACCCAGTAACCGGTCTCAGATGGAGTTTCAACCTATTTACGGTTTCAGGATTTCCTGAACTAGGCACAACTGTGAAATACTTAGTAACCTACCCAAATTCTATGACCACTTCTGTCAGCCACAACAACCAACTGCTAGGAGTTCTACAGTTTAAGTTCCTCTTGTGCTGAAAAAAACCCACATTTTCTTTTTTTTATGAATATGACTTCTACTGATTTCTTAGAATGCTTGTACTTTATTGGGAAAAGAGAGCAAACAGCCTCTCCCCAGTATCCCTCTCCAGGTCACTCATCAGTCTGTACACCCCTTTTTACACACGTACCCTCACTTAGCTGTTTTCCAGACAATATTGAGGCCCACTAAACCACACAGAATCTATCGCATACCTCTGCTCACACCAGTCACCCTTCTCTGAGCCTGAACTATACCATATCCTACTTGACTTCGGAGACAAGCTCTGTCAACAGGATGTAGGCAAACTATAGTTACAAGTACAGTAACATTCCTTGTTTTGCTGCCTATTCCCAAAGAGACCGTAACAGACTGCTCCTCTCCTGTGTATATAATGTCACTCCTGTCATACAAGGAAGGGGGCGGGGATGACACAGCAGGGACCTATAGGAAGAAGGGAAGGGCGGGACAGATCTGGTTACCTTTTCTTAGGAGATACAAGGGGTGTCTGTCCACTGTCAATCAGACAGACGGAGCCCACATCAGGTCACAGGAATTCAATGGGAGAAGCCATCCTCACAGAGGGAGATTTTACTCTTTGGAACCAGCCCACCAAACCTCTTTTTCTGGGCTCTGTGGCCCCCTGGGCATTGCTGTGGTTGGTTCATTCACCACAACACTGCTCCAAGCACTTCTTCCCACCTCTGCATCTGTAATGGTCAAGTAGTATTGTAGAGATGATAACTGCAGTTTTTATACAAGTGTTCAGGTCTTAAACACACAAACTGACTGACTGGGATTTACTACTTTAGAGGAAGCAGCTGTTTATCTGGGACATAACTCACACTTGGAAATTTAAGATTAAAAACAATAAAAGAAAAAGGTTAAAGCTGTTGTTTGCACAAATTGGAAATAGGCTCATAAATCCACTCAACTAAATAAACAAACAGTACTCAATAATCAATATACAAAATCGGACTTTACTTAACAATAGCAAACCTCCTTCTTTGTTCTAGGAATCTTTCATATGCTTAAAGTCAAGTCCCAGGGAGTAATACATAGCCCACCATCTGAACTCAATGTCTGAGAACTTGTCTCTGTGATACACCCTTACAAAATACCATCCAAAAGTTCCCATCCAATTTATATCAATAAATTAAGGGCTGGATGAGAAGGAATATTTTGAATTACCAAAGCAAGACTTGAGAATACAGCTCTTTCTTGTATTTTACCTAAATCTGAAAAATGACTGCATTGCTGAATTGTTTTTTTAGTTTTTCAAGACACTTGGGATGGCTGGGAAACATTTAGGTGTTTATAGGGCTTTTACTTTTTTGGAACTATTACTTCTTTTTGATTAGGAGGTCAACTGAAATGTAACTTTCACAGTTCCTTCCTTTCTCAATATAATTAACCTGTAAAACTGTTTCTTCCTAGTGCAGTATTCTATAACCTGTTGTCCTAGTAAGTACTGACTACAGAGAAATCATGTCAATATAATAGTTAATGCTATATTCCTAGCTTTATAGACACCATGAAATTGCATATCATCAAGCCAAATAAAACAAGCCTATTTAGAGGGCATTTACATTATGTTTACTTAATGTAAATAAGCCCCATTCATTGTCAATTTCAGAAGTTCATTTTGGCATCGAAGCTAAAATACCCTGATGTACTCAAACTGGCAAAATAGCAGCTGTAAAAATATAGTGCTGCATTCTGTAAGTATAGAGGACGATAAATGCTGAGGAGATTTGACAGCAAGACCATACTGGCACAAGAACAGACAACTATTAACTACCAGTGGAATTCTGAAGTTTAGTCACCATCTGAGAATTAAGTTCTTGTAAATCCTAAAGTAACTCTGAGGTCAAAACTCAAACCCTTTAAGACAAAACTGTAAATCTGTGGGACAGTTTCAGTATCCTGTGTATTCATTTCCATGATAAAAAAGGTGGGCATCCCAAACGCAGTGTTCTCATAAGTAGTCCTAGTCTGCTCTGATAATGAATTACACCTTCTTGCAATTACTACTTTTCATTGTCTCTACCAGTGTAGAATCAGGGCATAGAGGTATAATTGCACATTTCAGCATATTTGCATTTAGCATCTATAAAAACTGCTACTACCTTTCAGCTAAAGGCTCAAACACAGCCTGTGGGTTTTTTTACTGAGGATTTTCAAGGTACATTTAAATCTCCCCTACCTTCACTTCTGCAATTGCCTTCAGATCAATGTTCATAGACACTGCATTAAGACAAGACTCCCTTTTCCTAGAGGCACAGTTGAGAACCTTGGTAAAAATATTTTATTATTGTCTAGCAAAGAACTGTGTAACATACTGACAGAAGTACAAAGGATAGGTAAATATAAACAAACATATATATGCAGATTGACAGGTTACTTTATACACATAGTGAATATATAAGTGAAATGAAGTCTGTCATGCATTCAGCAGAGGAAGCACCCAAGAACTTATGCCCAACACTTGCCATAGATCTAGTGCCATACCAATGCCCTGGAAATGAAACAAACTGAATCAATGCCAAAATATTACATACTAGATTAATATATCTTAAAAAGCATTAGTATAGCCATCTGCTTGGTAGACTCCTAGGAGTCTCTTCACAAAAGTAATAATGGGCATAATGGACCACACCAAAATCTTTTTAGGTCTGTCTCTCCAGTGCGAAATGACTGAAAAAAAAAGAACAAAAGAAAAGAAAAACCTGAAGTGTCCCCCATACCTTCTCAGAGTCCAGCAATATACAGTTCAGGGCTTTACTAAGGGAAAGGTGGTTTTGTACATTTTTGATAGTCTTAAAATGGTTTTCATGAATTTGCTGGATTTGCTTCAGAAACCATGAAGTTTGCCAGCACTCTGAACACTTCCATAGCCTCATGAGGCACAATGTGGAAATATGTCTTCTGAGAAGACCCCATCTGGTAGTCTCTTTTGGTGCTCACTAGCTCTTGTTGGGAACGCACCATGTTCACCTTCTGCACATACTCATGATTTTAAGGACCTCTAGTGCATCCCCCTTCCACCGTTTCTTTTCCAAGCTGACAATCCTTGTCTGAATAGCTATTTCTCATATGGAAATCACTTAGTATCCTTGTGATGCATCTCTATTGTTTTTCCATGTCAGCTATATTATTTTTCAGATGATGACATTAGCATTACATATTGAAGATTTCAGAACAGCACCAATTTGTACAACCATATAGTGACTCCTGACCTCTGTGAGTTGCATAATAAAGCTGTGCAGCATCATTTTCCTCGATGTGCTCCTTCTTTCTCACAATAAATCTCCTTACACTCACTAATTCCCTTATTTTATTATACATTTTATCATTTTTCGCTGGGGAAAGCATGAGTTTTTCTGTAACTTGCCTCTGGTATCGCGTTTGCTACACTCCAGCCTTCAAGCACCAAAGCTGGCTCCTGTTAGGGCTCCCTAACTATAGTTAATAGTACAGTTCCTCTCAGGCAGTTTTACATGCTTTGGTAAATACTGTCTCACAGTGCTCTTTGCTAACCCCTATTTTGCTGCTTTTTTCTGTTGTTTTCTCACTTCAGACATTGCAGTTTGGGCCACTAGAGAGTTGAGAGACCAGCAGTTCTCTGATGCACTTTCCTACAAACTAAAATTCTTCAGGAATGCCTCTTTAGGACTCCTTATGGCGAATGGTGACACAGAAAATACACTCAGCATTTGGCTTTGTCAAAACTTCATGGCATCCTGGCCTCTACCAGCAGTAGTGTGGCCAGCAGGACCAGGACCAGTGATTCTCTCCATGTACGGAGCACTGGTGAGGCCACACAGCAAGTGCTGTGTCCAGTTCTGTGCCCCTCAATCCAGAAAGGACATTGATGGGCTGGAGCGAGTCCATAGAAGGACAGTGGAGCTGGTGAAGGGTCTGGAGCACAAGTCCTGTGAGGAGCAGCTGAGGTAGATGGGGGTGTTCAGCCTGGAGGAGGCTCAGGAGGGACCTTATTGCTCTCTACAACTACCTGAAAGGAGGTTGTAGCTACCTGAGGGTCGGTCTCTTGTCCCAGAACTAGTGACAGGATGAGAGGACATAGCCTTAAGCTGTGCCAGGGGCGGTTTACGCTGGATATTAGGAAGAATTTTTTAACGGGAAGGGCGATTAGATATTGGAATGGGCTGCCCAGGGAAGTAGTGGAGTCTGGAGCTGTTTATGGGAAGACTGGATGTGGTACTCAGTGCCATGGTCTAGTTCACCAAGTAGTGTTGGGTCATAGGTTGGACTCGATGATCTCAGAAGTCTTTTCCAACCTAATTAATTGTGTGACACTGTTTCCAGCAGCATTCGGCCGTGCCAAGCCTTCCCCGGCGCCGGAAAGGGCCGGAGCTGGGCCGAGCACACACCGTTTCCGACCAGGCCCGCGGGACGCCACAGCCGCGCCGCTCCCCGCCGCTGTCCGGCCACGGCAGGGCCGCCGCCCGCCCTCGTGCGCAGGCGCGGCGGGGCCGCGCGGAGGCGGGTTTGAACCGTGGCGGGCGCTGCAAGCTCCCGGGCTGGGCCGGCAATGGAGCCCGTCCTGAAAGGTACCGGCTCGGCCGCCGTGCGGTGGCTTCTCCCGGCGCAGCCGAGAGGAGCCGCCGGGCTGGCGCGGGCTCCGCGCTGCCCCTGTCCCCTGTCCTCTTCCGGCCCTTGCCCCGGCGCTTCTCGGCAGGGCGGGTGACAGGCCGCTGTGGGGGC
Source organism: Callaeas wilsoni (assembly GCA_013398955.1). Classification (NCBI taxonomy): domain Eukaryota; kingdom Metazoa; phylum Chordata; class Aves; order Passeriformes; family Callaeidae; genus Callaeas; species Callaeas wilsoni. The sequence goes on along the minus strand of VWPU01018455.1, from coordinate 91,601 downwards.
CCGGCCCGCGCTCGCGGAGTGTCAGGACTCCCCGGCGGGCTGCTCTGACTCGCCGCGAACCCGCCCGATCCCAGCGGCGGGGCCCGGTCGGCCCCGGGTGGGAGCGGGATGTGCCCGGGAGCAGGCCCGGCCCCGCTGCGCGGCCGCCGGGGCGGGCAGGGCCGGACGCCTCCCTCCGCTCGGGCTGCCGCTTTAGCGTGGCTCCCGCTGGGGCACTGCCCGGCGACTCCTCTGTTCTTTCCTACCTCGGTCAGGCGTGGCTTTCTTCTGCATCTCAAAATTTCTGCTTCGCCAAGTTGCCCTCTCATGCCCATTTTCCTCTGCGATCACCGTCTTCTCTGAGACTTTCTAAGGCTGGCGTTTACAAGAACCGATCTCTACTCAGAGCTCTTCTAGTTCAAAAAAGCGCCAAGCACTTCCTCATTCTCCTTATCTATCAACTGTACAAAAACTGCGAAAAGCCTTGCCTTTTGCTGGAATATATTTGATTAGCTAAAATTGACTAATTATTGTAAAATGCACCTTTGATCCTTCTGCAGGTGCATGAAGCTTTGAAGTAGCATCCCTTTAAGTTCCTAGTTAGAGCTTTACTGAAATGTTCCTATCTGTTTTTCTAGGAGAATTTTAGCTATGAAAGTTCTAAAATATTTGATGTAAGAGGAAGATACCATCTTTTCAAATGCAAGTGTGTTGTTTTTCATAATGGAACCATCAAGGAAAACAGCAACTCGGGCAGAATCTGCCGCAGTCTAGTAGTAGAATGAACACAGTTAAAAGCACATTGGAGTAGACTTGTCTTAAATTCCCATTTATATCTGAAGTCATAGTACTTATCATAAGATTTTTCCCAATGCTTTGCATGAGGAAGTGGTTTATGTTTCATATTTCTCTTGTATGTCAAAAATATTTCTAGTAATTGTAAAAATATTTTAATCTTTAGAAAAGGACTTTTATTGTTGGAGCATTATTCTGGTTTTCATTTAGAAAGAAGACAGATGAGTTACATAATAATTAATCAGAAGGACATGCTTAATTATCTTATTACCTAAGATAATTAAGCAATATTTGCTAAGGATGACCCTTTTAAATTGAAACTCCCAGTTTTATTCACGAGTTCTGAGAGTTGTCTGGCCTGTAGTTTACACGAAGTTGGTTTTGGTGATCTGCCATTTCTCCAGTTTTTGGAATTTTTCTGATTTGTCATTCAGAATGGGAAAGTGGAACTGTAGGTCACTTCAGTGCCTGTACTACATAAAATTAATGAAGGGATTGTTATGAGTTTATTTGCTTATCCCTCCTTGTCAGTATTTCTCTCTTTGTTTGGTTGTTTGAAGATATTCTCAACAAGGCTGATTTGATTCCTTGAAGAGTTTATTAATCTGCTTAATAAAGCAAGCTAACTAAATCTGAATACCTAAAGTTGCAGTAGGCAACTGACATGAAATTTTATTAGCCCCGTTACATGTACTTAATTTTGAGTATTTCAATATAAATGAAATGAAAATTGAAGTCAATTGGAAACTGTTGAGTAATATGTCTGCAAAATTTTCTGGGAGTTTGGGCAAGGAATAATTTTATTGTGGTGATTTCTTTTTGTTCAGTAAGTTGTGTTATATCAACTGGTTTTCAAATTTTTAATTAATCTGAAGATTAAACATGATGAAATAATGGTCAGGGTGAGCAGTCATGTAAAGATAATGTATTGCTTGTTAAGATGGTAGTGTGTTTTAAATAGATGAAGTGAAAAGTTGTTTAAATAGTGTCAGACTTGTAAGTTATTTGCATTACAATTAATTTATATTATATTATAATAAATATGCTAAAAAAAATCTGCTGCTAAAATCTGACACTCAGTTTACTAAAAGCTGTACTTGCAACTGAATGCAATATGTATAAAATAAACTTTTATTGGAAAGGCAGTTTAACCAGTTTTACCATGGTATGTACTTCATTAGTTGTTGTTTTCTCTCTTCTGATCCAGGTATTTCTGCCTTTGTAGAAGTTTGGTCATCTAACAGAACAGAAAATTACTCAAAAACCTTTGAACAGCAGCTTCTTGATATGGGAGCAAAAGTAAGGAGACTATTTTGAAATAGATTAGGAAATATCTTAATTAGCTTGCTTGCTTGTTCTGCTTGTCACATACATTTCTTTTTAGTATGAGTTTTTAAAGGGCAGGAAGGGAGAAAATCAGAGATCTGAGAACAGACCAGTGTGCTGTAAAATTCTTGCTACTGACAGATGGGAAATGCATTTAAAGCCTTTCTACATCTACAGACCTCTTTGCATATTAATGTGATAGCATGCATTTCTTGGGAAGTACTGGGCTTGCCACAGACTGTGGGCAAAGCAAATCTAAGTATTGAAAACCTGTGGTTTACAAGTATGTGCCTTATATTGTTCTGTTTTCATCAACTTGTAAGCAGCTGCTCTGTTATTAGTACAATATTTTCTAACCCAAGCACCATGACATTTTATTCTTCCATTCACTCTCCCGCAGATTTGGATCAATTCCAGAAAGTGCTAGTAAAAATACATCTTAAGAGTTTCAGTATATGTCTCACTTATTTTTCCCATACCAGATATAGCTGACTTGTAGGCGCAAAAATTGTTTAATTGCCAGCTGTAACATTTCAACCAGAGTACAAAGTCAAACTGTCATCTTCCCTTATTGCACACTACCACTGGTTAATGGAGATTTTTACAGCCCACATCATGCTCTAAAAAATACTTGTGTGGACTCCCAGTGCTCTTTAAAATGGGCATGTGTGGATGTCTCTTACCGTAATTTAGGAAATCTTGCTGATCTCCCTCCCCAAATCCTCTCTTTCTGTATGAAGTAGGCTGAGTGAGTGTGACAGAACAGTTAGGATAACTGGTTTTGTTATTAAAGCAAACACAACTCACAATAAATAACTCAAGTAAAAAGAACTGTTGTGGTGAATGAACCAACCACAAGAATGGCCAGGGGGCCACAGAGCCCAGAAAAAGAGGTTTGGGGGGTTGGTTCCAAAGAGTAAAACCCGTCTCTGTGAGGATGGCTTCTCCCATTGAATTCCTGTGACCTGAAGTAGGCTCGGTCTGTCTGACTGACAGTTGACAGGCACTCCTTGTATCTCCTAAGGAAAGGCAACCAGATCTGTCCTGCCCTTCCCTTCTTCCTATAGGTCCCTGCTATGTCATCCCCGCCCCCTTCCCTGTATCCCTTTTAAGCCCACTCAGGCTACTATCTTGTCCTCTTCCTTTCCGTCCAGGGACCTCCTACAATAAACCCTTGGAATACCGGCCGAAGGGCCACCTCTTGCTCATTTGTTTCTGGTCACACACGGGCTATCTGTAAGCCCCAGGCGCGCTAGGCTCCGTGCCTTCCACCGCACGGGCTGGGAGCTGGCTAGCGAGGCACCGAGGTGCCACAGGGTGCTCTCCCTTTGTGTTGGGCACGCCTGGAGAAGCTGCAGCTATCCCAGCCCGGCCAGCGTGCCGGCGTACTAATATAAAGAACAAGAAATATTTCTGTGCTGTACTGTCAGACCTGTGTAATTCTATTCTGATGATGTTAGACTTTTTTATCACAGAAAATATGGCAGAAGCATAAGGCTTCAAAATTCTTCAAAATTCTTCAAAATGGTCAAAATAACTGAATATAGTGCAGGCAGATGATACAGATGAGCCTATTTAGCGTATCCCTACGACTGAATAAGGATGGTCATGCCCCTTCCCTATTCCAGACACTTCCCTGTTATTGGCTGAGCACCTGGTACTAAGCTGACTTGGTTCACTGTGTCAGGAAATTAAATTCTAAATTAGTTATTCACTAGATTGTTGATTCAGACATCTCAAAGTAAGTTCAGCTGAGCAGCAGAAGATGCACAGGGTAAGGGGTGGAGGTGGGAAAGGTGAGAGGGAGGTGTAAGGTGATGTTCCTCCATAATTTGGAGGCAAAGCTACATGAAGCATGCTTAGGACATGGGCTCTGAGCCAGATACTGGCAAAAGTGAGTAAGCAATTGCATCTGGAGTAATAATTTATTCTATAAGAGATTAATGGATCATTTTATACCTAGATACTTAAATATCATGGAGTTTTGTATTCTAAGAAGTCATAATCAGCTTGCCACCAGCAATGTTTGGAAAAGCTAAATAGTTTTATTAAAGCTAAATACAGACCCAGCATGCTGTAAGCAAAGTATAATGATGCAATTGAGGGCGCAACAGAAAGCTACGGAGCTATTTCCATTTGGCTGGGGAGATGCTGCAGTAAAAATTGAATTTTATTGATCTCACCACGTCAGCAATCACAACTGATCAAGCAGTTCTGTGCAGGGTGCTTAGTCTTCACAAAGGAAGCTTTGTTTGTGAAAAATGGAGTATCTAGAACTGAAAACATCACTTGCCAATGGAGGCTGATAACTGAAAATTTTATCCTCTGTGCTGACTTTAATTTTCTGTATTTCTCATTTTTAAAGCATTCCCATGTAATTTTTGTTTGTAGGACCTTCAGCTTTCCCTCAAAACTAAAAGTGATTTTTATTGACAAAAATTAGTTTCAAAAGTGATGTTAGCCGTACTCTGTAAGCCTGAGTTCTTTGCTGCCTAAACCATCCTTTGTTATCTCTTTGGATAGTGGCATCTGCTTTCTTTACTGGCTGTTGCATAAGAAATTATGTTGCACTATATAAATAAATATGTTGCAAAATTAGTGATACACTTAGAGTAGGGAGCTGAAAATGGTAACCTAGAGAAGACTGAACACAAAAGGCTACTCCATCCCTTTAGCCTGCATTAGCTTGACTAATGAGACTGGAGTTTTGGTTGCTTGAGGCTTTTTGTGAAGTTGGGAAAGATCAAAAGGGTCCTTGACATGATGTTTAGAATAAATTTTTACATTAATGGTTTATACACTAAAAATACTAAACCAGCTACACTAGCTGATTTCATTAGCATTTTCCAATTATCAGACTTAAATATAAGCTCTCTGTGTATTTCTGCAGGTTTCAAAAACTTTGAACAAGCACGTGACCCATGTAGTCTTCAAAGACGGACGTTTGACTACATGGAAAAAAGCACAGAAGATGGGTGTAAAAATAGTTTCTGTACTCTGGGTGGAAAAGTGAGTACTCATGGTTATAATGAATGTGGCCTATTTCAGAGATAATAGATTCTAGTATTGTTTTATTTAAAAACTTAAATACAGAAACCATTTTATTAATGTACTTCAAATAGTGATAAATCTGTGAGTAAAGTATAACTTTTATATGACATTATTCCTATTATAAAGCATATGACTTGCACAAAAAGGTAAAATGTTAACTCTTAAAAAATGAATGTGTTGAAGTAGTTTCATAGTATATTTGTTAACAGCGTTCTACTCCTGTGCTCCCAGATGGCATGTATAGACAGTGAAGGCCATACTTACATTGAATACAATTCTTCCATTTTAATATGTAAAATACATTTAATATGTATTCTTCCATATTTAATATGTAAAAGCACATTTCATCAAGGGCATCGTACTGTTTCTGTAGTGAAATCCTGTCAACAGAATATATCCTAGCAAGAAAGAAGAAGATCTATATGTATTCTGGTTTTTAAGATATCTGGCAAGTTCAGAACAAAACTGCATGAAGATTCTCTTCTACCATATGGAAAAAGTTAAATTTATTTCAAAAAAAAAGAAAGAAAAATTTTGTCTGTGCAACCAGTCCTTTAGAATTTGGTAGTCCATAGACACTTCTCTGAGTTTACAAAGTGCTTGTGAGGCCTAATCTAAGATTTCAGATGAAGGTTAAAAACACAGTTTATGAATATGCATGTGTTAAACAGTCCAACTGATAAATCAATGTGATGATGGAAATCAGAATATAAATCAAGTAAAGAGGGCCTTACCTATACCAATTGTAATATGCATGGAGAGGTAGTGGTCTCAGTGCAAACATTTTAGGCTTGATTTTTTCAAAAAAGTGGGGCACAAGGAGGAAGGGCAAATCTGAGGCCTACAGGCACCTAAATGTAGGCCAGTACAACCTGGAAACTTGTGATGCAAGTCCATTAGCCAAAAAAGAAATTCATGCAGATCTGCAGAAGCAGAGTGTTGTTTGTTTTTTTTTGGTTTTTTTTTAAGTATGTCAGATATAGGGGTTACAGCCACGCAACTTAGCCAGCTTTAACACCAAGGAAGAAATACCTTAAGTTCCCAAAAATGAGGGTGATGCAAAATTATATTTATGTGACTATATCTTTTGGGGGCCTGGTGCTATTTGAATGTGTGACAATGATGATGATTTCAATACAGTTGTAAAATTAAATATGCTCTTCAGGTGGCTAAGTGTATAAATATGGCATTTGAAATCTTAGTCACATGAACTATAATCTATTGAGGACTTGGATGTGCTGTAGTAAAAAGGATCTCATAAAAGTCCAGGTGAGTACCATCAGCAATAAAAGAATGAGAGTGCCTTACAGGGGAGAGTCTAGGACATGTCATACAGAAAATACTCTTTCTGTGATAGCAGTTCCAGCACAAGAGTCTCCTCTGCACTGCTGGAAAGCAGTGAGTGGATGAACACTGTAGAAAGCTGAGGCATAGAAACAACTAGATGTGTGATACTGTAGAGGACAGCATGGAGCTTTGAAATCCAGGTATAAAAGCCTCCAGAAACGTTAACTTTTGCTGGATAACAGCAACAAAGGAAAAAACAAGAGGAAGCATCTAGAGGGAAAACTTAGGCTGTTTGGTAGGAAAGAGAAGGCTAACATCTTCCTGGTATTTTTAAGTTTTCCTAATATTTTCCTATTTTTTAAGTTTTTCATATTATTTCCTGTTATATTTTTAAGTTTTCCTACTTTCCTCATATTTTCCTATTATTTTCTGAGCAAAGCAAGGTCTTGGTATATGGCTTAGAAGAAGTTTGTTGGAACTGGGGGAATCATCTGAAATAGATGTATTTTATTGCAGAGGAGGACCCAAGCTGTGAATTACGATTGAACTTCTCTGTAATCTTTTTCTTCTGCCCTTTAGTTTAAAGTAAATGCAAAAAGGTACAGAAGAACATACAGCTTAGATTGGTGTACTCTGTAAGCAGAATTCATGGAAATATCATATCCTTGGAATTATAGGTCAGGAGCACTAAAGCTTGTATAAGAGATGGTAATGAATATTCTTACTGGTCATGGGATTATTCAAATGAGGCACAGGCAGTACAAAATTAAAATGAGTCTGTGCTAGTATACATGCTAATTTTTGGTTTTTGTAATAAGATGAGGGAAGCAGAGTGCCTGACTAAATTACATGTCTAGTACATCCATGTCTCAGACCCTGCTAGGCAGAAGGCAGTCTTTTGAACCCTGGAACAATGTAAATAGGAAGGACTGAATAATATGTACCCATAAAATGGTGGTCCTGTGTGAATGGAAACTTAGTTTGAACCTGAAAACTGTGTAAGCAAATCATGCGGGGTTCCTATAAGTTGAAGTTTTAGCATTGCTAAAAAAGATGGCTTGATTAACCAGCTGCTTCATTCAGTAGCAAGTGGAACATTCTCAAAATGGTCAGAAATGCTGTGAAACGTTATCTCAGCAAGGTAATGGTATGTGTCAGCTTTCCGGTGCAGACTGAGCATTGGTGACTCCTGTGGGAGTGCATTGCAAAACCAAGTATGTTAGTTATTGCTTGGTCTTAAGTGGTTTGTGGATTGCTGTTCAAGCTGTGTCAGAGAATCTTTTCTTAAGTATGTCTACAGTATAAGTGTTCATGCTGGAACACCAAACCCAAGAAATTGTATGAGAATGCTTAAATTTAGAAAGGAGTCTACTTAAAATAGAAGAAGTTCTGTTAAGAAGCTAAGACTGAAGGGAATATAATTCTTGCTAGTGTCAAGGAGACTGTTTAAAGCAGTCCTTTTAAGCATATCAGAAAGATGATCATTGCATTTTGGTAGTTAGACTAGACATTTTCATAGCATTGTCACCTTAGCAGTAGTCAAAAATCAAATTAAATAGGACATAAAACTTCATATGGTGGAATGACAGCATTTTATTATGGTTATATTTGGAATGTTGCCAGAGGATGGCAATGAGCTTGACTGAAGTTATAAAAGAGTTTTCTTACAAGATGTAATTGAAGAGACAAGAATGCTTCAGTCTGGAAAAGGAGTGGAGGAGGGAGACTTGTGAACACAAAGGTTTGTGTAGAGAGGCTGAATGGGAAATGAATGTATATTTTCCTTTCCAGTAGAAGAATTGGAAAGCATTACATCAATACACGTGGAGGCAGATTCAGAGAAAACAATAAATGATGAGTTTTAATAACACAGGATTAGGCTGTAGAACTCCTTGTTGTAGAATCATAGTGAGCAAAGATTTACATGGGTGTAAAAAATTGCTGAAGCAATTAAACACTTCATTTTATCAAAACCCAAATACAGTGTTGCATCTGACCATCTGACAACCAGAAATCTGTGGAACACAGTAAATTGGGAATATTTGGCTGTGTTTTTATGTTCTTACATGCTCTTGGGAATCTTGATATTGGAGGATACTGCAGGATGCTGCAGTATATGATATTTAATCTGGATGCTACTTTTTGATGTTTAAGCTCTGAAAATACCAGACAGGGAAGCATATAATATACAATTAGTCCAGCATTTCCTGATTCTTCTGCTTTGTGGAAAATGCTCTCACATTTAACAGCTAGTGAACCCCTACTTCCAACCTGTTAGACTTGTACCCTAGTGTTGCCTTCCCCTGAGCAGTGCTTGAGCCTCTCAGAGGAGCGTGCTCTATAAGCTGAAAAGTGCTGTAATACTTAGATTTTTCCATAAAAGCCTGAAACATTTGAAGGGTTTCTGCAGTATTTAGTGATCACTGCCTTGTTGAATTCTTACTGGATTTCTAGTGCTCTCTCCAATGATCCGCCTCAAACTTTTACTGGAAGCTTCTGCTCTATAGTATGAACATCTATTTGAGTCTAAACTGTATGTAGTTCTATAGTTTAGGAAGTAATTTGAGAAGACAACTGTTTAAGATGAAAACTGAAAATCAGAAAAATTCATAACTGCAAAGTTATTTTAAATTTTTAGAAAGTTGTTTGCTTCTGCTTTTTTTTCCTTTTTTTTTTCTTTCTAAGAATGATATATATGTCTAACTTTAAAAATAACGAACAAAAGTCATGGACTTGCTATCATGTAAAAATATTTAAAGTTTAATGCAAAATGAGTGACAGCTTTGGGATCACTGAGAAAAAGCTTTTTACTGCTTCTTCAACACACATAGTTCAGTGTGCAGCCTAAAAAAAATCAAAACCCAGGAACAAAAAGAACCCCATATAAGATGGAATTGCTGCAATCTGCCCAAATTTGGAACACTTAATACTTCTACATCAAATGCATAACTGTGAAGCTCTACCTGTGTTTTCTTAGCAGGGTAACTCATCCCACAAATAAGTTCTATAAATCATTTACATTCAAATTTGTCTGTGAAGTAAAAGATTCATAGGTTTAATGCTAAAATTTTCTTCTGTTTAGCTGCTCTGAATCAATGAAATCTCTGAATAATGTAACTTTTCATGTAGTCTGCATCTGTGCTGATTATTATCCAGAATTTAATAACAGCCACTGAAGTCCAGCTGCTGAATCTCTCCCTTTGAATGGACGAGAAAGACAAACCACTGCATGTATTTGTCAAACTCTCTGCCTTTAGAGTTCTCAGGAGCATCAATCCCGAGTAAGGAGGAGGCTGTAGCTGGGCAGGCTCCCACCGTGTAGCAGTTCCATCGCTAGGTGTCACCAGAGCCACGCGAGCGGCTGCTGGGAGCACAGTCCAGCAGCTTGGAAAGGTGTGGAAAATAACATGAGTGGGAATCTTGCCGTTCCAGAACTGCAGTTAGGAGGGCATCATTGGCACGAAAATTTGTATCACATATTTGACGTGTAATAGATAGACTGGAGGCGTGGGGGAGGGTAACATTACCATACCTACCTTAAAGTTATTCACTTAGGAAGGGTTGGTGTTTCATTATTGCAGGGCTCAGACAACTCTTCTTGCGATAAAGGTTCTCATTCTTAAAACCAAACAAAACCAAGAGAATAAAAACCCACCAAACCTTCTCTAATTTATTGTACAGGTGTCGAGAAACTGGAGTCTATGTTGATGAATCCCTATTTCCTGCAGTAGACTCTAATGAAGGATTTCTACTACCAATCAAAAAAGTATGTGATTTTTTTCTAAATGGGCCTAAAATAAAAAACTTTAAAATTTAAGCTTGACTTTTTGACCTCAAGCATTTGAACTGTTTATTTTCAGAACATTCTGTAAACTCTACCTATCTGAGTAAGAGTTAGTCGAGTTAGCCGAGTAAGAGATAGTCTATTGCTGTGATCATGTGGCATCTTATCTGAAGAAAGTGTAGTACTAATCAAGTTTTTGTATTGGTGATTAAAAAAAGGAAGATTTAAGTTCAAATTCTATAATGATGACTAATCAAAAAACCATGACTGCTATGTGGCTTATGTTTCACAGAGTTGCAACAAATATTAGTATTTAAAAAAACTACATTTAAATCTTTAACTTTGCTGCAAGCACAAAAAGACATTTGTTAGGTTCTTTCCTTTTTAATATTAAAGTTTACTTTGCAAAATGCTAGCTTCTACAATTACCTGTGACTCTCAAGGAGGTGATAAGCAGCATAAATACCAGTAATAAATACTGTGACGAAGTGGTAGGCAAAAGAGAAGGCATAGTTATTTTTGCAGTTTTGTATTTTTATATTTTTATATTTTTAATTAATAGTTCTGTCTGTCTTGTAGCACAAATGTATGCAGCCAAAAGACTATGTTGAAAAAACTCCAGAAAATAATAGAAAGCTTCAGAGAAGACTGAACCAAATGGCTAAAGAATTAGCACTACAAAAGACAGCAGTTAATGCTGGTAAGAGCTATTTCTTACTAAAATTCAAATATCTGAAGTTTTTTTAAAGCATTTGATGGGGTGTTGGTGTTTGTTGGTTGGGCGTTTCTTTGAGTCTTTTGCATCTTGCAATGAGAAATGAAGTTGATGTAATTTTTATAGAGTTCTTTGCAGTTCTGTTGTGTTAAGGCATCTGTAATGATCTTAGATCTAAGAAAACTATTTCTTTTTGCCAAGTTTTTTTGAAAAAAAAAGAAAGAAACTTTATCGGAAGCTGTTACAGCATTTAAATATTAATATATAAATACAATTTCTTTGTGTAGAAACAGATGTACCAGTGTTATTATTTGAAGACAATGGTTCACTTATATACAGCCCTGTTAGTAAGATAAAAGATCAATGCAATGCAATGGAAAGAAGAATAAAGGATATGAAAGAAAAAAGAGAGAATCTTTCTCCTACTGGTAAGAAGTTGAATTCTGCTTACCTATGAACATGCACAAATGGCTGCTGGTTCTATTGCTGACTTTTTTGTGTGCTTGTCATGCTCTCACCTTTAGAATTTTTTTCATATCTTGATTGCATGTCTGGAACACAGTGGTTGCAAAATAATTTATCACTAGACTGCTCAAGAGGACTAATGTTTGAGGCAGACTTTCTAGCCATGTAAATTGATATTATCACCTCTTGATTAAAATTTACAGTGAGACTCTTAAATATTATTTCCTGTTAAATTTTAATGTGGATGATGTGCATGACAAAGATTGTAATGTTATTATTCCCACATCAACAGTTTTAAAAGGAGCCCAAAACTGATGAGATACCTGTCCAGGTACTGAAGAACAGGACTTAAAAAAGAAGTAAATTTGAATAACCTAGTTAAATAAATCTAGTTGATTTTAAAATGCATATTCTAATGAATTAAACCTGGATTGTAGTTTTCAGATTTTTCTTAGGTTTGCATTACCTTAGTGAGAAAATATTAAGGTCTAAGTCATTAGATTTTTCCAGTTACTATAAAAATGTTGAATGTGGAACATCTTTTGGTGAGGTGGAATCTGTAGTATTTGAAGTTTTAAGACGTGCATGTTAGCTAGACTCTCGATTTCTAATTTCAAAAATAGTTGTGAAAGTAAAGAAACAGTAATACATGGATGAAAAATTAAATCTCAGTTTATATAATGAAGCTTGTACTTATTTTCTCTCCAAATTTTAAGGTAAACCTTCAAACATTCTTAAAAGCATTTCTGCTATATCAAGATGATTGCCAATTGCAAGATTTCACAGATTCTGTAGTGAAATGCCTCAACAGGTCTTAGAAATATCAGTAAGAATTTCTAAGTAGTTTGACATTATTTTTTAGTTTCAGAAAAATGTGCTGCTAAGTTACCTAGAAAAAATGCTTACAAATATCTAATAGCTTTTTTGTATTCCTAGGTTCACAAATGTCTCAAACACTTTGGAGTAGCTCATCAGAAGACTGCCTGCTTTCTACTTGTATCTTAACTAATTCAGAAGATGTGCTGCTACAAGGTAACTAGCACAACTTAATATGTTACAGAAATTAAAAATAATACATGGCTTTTATATCTTACTGTGGAAAGTGCAGCATACTGAAATGGGAACTGTATCTATTTTCTCTATCATTTATATTTAAAGCTGAATTATCTTAGTTTTTCATAACTAAAGAAAGTATGTTGTACTAAGAAGTCAAGAAAAACAGAACATGAGGAATACCACTGGGAAAATGCTCTGCCTTACTGCTGTATTGCTTGCCTCACTTCCTCCTCTCTACTCATACCATTCCCTATTAATAACTTCTTGTCCTGACATGGTATCAATCTTCTCTGCTCTTAGCAGTGATCATATATAGAACACAGAGTGCACACCAAAGAGTGTGATGTGGGAAGCTAAAAAGAGATCTGAATGAGGGTAAGACCTGAAAGAGCTGAAATGTCTTCCAAATTTTCAGTTGAAAAACTTGAATTTGAAAGTTAGCCTAATGTGTTTTTCACCTTAAGTAGTCAAGTTTGAAGAAATAACAAGAGTAAAAATTAATTGGCTTTTTAAATGTTTTATGGTTTCAGATGGATTAAAATAACTTGTTAGCAAGGTAAGAGCCTCATAAAGTTAGGGGTTTGTTCCTGTGTTTTGGTGTATTAGCAGGGTGTTAAGAGAGAAGATTTTGAAGTCTGTTGAGGTACATCAGTGAATATCTTAATAGTATCGATTATGTATGGAATAGGTGTGTGCTTCAGACCTGGTGTTGTCTGTCAGTCACAGGGGCAAAAAGCTCAAGTCAGATGCTGGCCTTGATCTCAGTAGAAAAGTGAGGAGAAGGGAGCCTTTAGAATTTGTAATGAGGATCACTAGAGCAGTTTGCCGGCTTTCCGTTCTCCCTCAACAGTACACTATACCTCATGCTGTTTTGAGGTGGTGTATTTTATTGACATCATACAGGAGCTCTGTCATGTTGGCTTACCTAAGAACATGGTGGGTATCTTGCAGCCTGCGACAGCTTGTTATGTCTTCATGCAATATTAGTGAGAAGTGATAGTTGAATACTGGAAGTAGCATAGCTGTGCCAGGAAACTGTTTTACTTTGGTAGATTATTTATGTGCTGGTGAGGTAGAACATTGTGATTTGAGAGCTTTGCTTTGCATATGTACCTTCAGCTTTGCAACAGCACAATGTAATTTTACATTAAAAGCAGACCTCCAATTCCCATGACAGCATTCAGTGTAGCTTCTGTCTCCAGTGCTCTGCAACCGTGGCCCCTGTGTTTGTGCCTAAGAGATATATGAGGTTGGTTAATAAAGGTTTAAAAAGTTCCAGAAGCCTGGTTAATTTGAGGATTGGACCTAAGACTTTGTCAGTTGTCAGTATGAGAGACTGATCATATAATGTGAAATTTCTCTCTATATGTTTTATTTTTCTTAATATAGTTAGCTACACCATATGTTTAAAATTATTATCTGGATTTAGTACGCAAATAACATCGAGACTTCCCCTAAAACCTACAGGAGAACTACAGAAGGAGTATTGCTGTGATATTGCACTCATCATCTACTTAAGGAAAAGCATCTGTTGCAATCATCTTATTGTAGAACAACCGGATTTTAAAAAACGTATACTGAATAATCAGAAATACTAGCTTGTTTCAGAGGAATTTATTGTGAAGAGTTATGAATAGATTCTGTGTAACACCTAACACAAAATAATTTCATAAGAATAGCTACAAGAAATTATTCTTTTTCCACATTCTAATTATTTTTAATACATTGTATTGATGTATGTGATATGATACTATGGTGTTGTATTTAATTTCATCTTAACTGCAAAAACTTCAAGGTAGTGCTAATGCTGTGGTAGCAAAATTGATTATTGAGTTTCCACTATTACTATAGCTAACTTTATTAGCATATAATCGTGCTTTCTCTACAAATGCAAGAGGGAAAACGAGTTCCTCTGCTGCTTTATTTCAAGAAAGCAGAACGGGACTTGTGGGTGCTTATGACCAGGTAAAGGGATACCATAGCTAAAACTGTTGTAGATTCTTGTCAGCATAGAATGTGCTTTGTTTCTAATCCATTTTCTGTTTAGTTTTTGTTGACTTGCCATATAATATCCAGAGAAGTGGCTAAATCTTTGTTTTTTCAGTTCGGGGATTCCATGTGTATTTCACTAAGAAACTGGTACTCTTTCTGTTTTGTTCAGTACATTTATATTGCCGCGTTTTCTGTTTTTCAGAAGAACAAACAGAAGACTGCTTGAACTCAAGTCGTGATTATCTTTGGAAAACTAAGAAGTTAAAGAGACAGAGAACAGAGGTAGCAGAACATGCCTGTGATACTTGGACTGATATTCATGTATCCATGAGTGCATCAGTGAATTCTCCATCACGTGGCAATGAGCAGAAGAGCTTAACACCAAAACAACATGCCAGAAGTTTAACAAAGAAACAGATTATGGAGCACACTTTGGATGACAGATTGTCTTTAGGAAAGAAACATTTAAACTTTCCAAAGAAAAATCAGAAGAATGAGAAGAGTAAGACTACTTCAGTTGCAAATGAAAATTGTCTTCTTGAGGGCTTTGGTCATATTACTCCTTCCAAAAAGATAGTCCAGTTAAATACTGTTCCTGCTTTGATTGACAGTCTCTCTAATTTACCTATGAATAGTGAAGACTTAAATACATGTTCACTGTATAAAAACTTCCCTGTTGACAGAAATGATTGTGTTCTTGAAGACAAGAAGAGGAAGAAACGACAAACATTATCAAGTTTGAAGCTGGCTACCTCAGAACTGGGTGCATCAGGCTCTAAGGGGTTCTTGCACGCAGTTACTACTTATAACAAGTCTTACTGCACTGAAGAGGCTTCTTACGAAGACTTCTTTTCATCATCTAATTCAAATGAAAATGAAGTACAGATACAAGTACCAAAGGAATCACAGAATTCTCCTGAAGTTTGCAAAGACTCTTTTACAAGCATGGACCTACATAATGTGAGTTTCTGTGAGCCACATAATACTACTAAGAAAAGTAGGAAGAAGTCTATTTCAGTGAATGATTGTCCAGTAAAGAAAAAAATCAAACCAGCTAAACAACCTGGAAGCATACCATTAAATATATCACGTGATGAAAAAGATGACACTGCAGAAGCTCTAGATGCTGATGATGTGAATAGACTGCCACAGCATGTTCATGAAAATTCCTACAAGAATGTGAATTACTGTGCTCATACTACCGGTAAGTTACTACACAGAGCTGGAAAATAAAAAGATATCATACTGCATTAGATATACTGATGCAACTAAATTGCAAAACGAACTGCCATTCCGAAAGGAAAAATATTTCAGAAATACACCAAAAGAAGAAAATACTGTGGTACTGACTTTATTACTGAGTAAAATAAATGAGTGCATAGAATCCAAAAGAATACCTATTTGTTTTCCTGTACCTTACAAACACAAAGTCATAAGAGATAAGGAAACTGCTCACTATACACAACAAAAGTAATATTGAGCCTTCTTTACTCCTAATCTCCTAACTTTCTGTTGCTATTCAAAATCTTTTTAAGAAACCAAGCTCTCATCATAGGTTCCCTTGTTCAAACTATTTTTATTTCACAAGTAAAAATTGTTACCAAAATTGCAGTTAGGATCATAAAATGTCTGGTGGGAAAAATATTTGAGTTAGCAATTTCTAACTTGTGCAGTGATGAAGATGAAATAAGACCTGCAAGAGTTGCAATGTAAGCATCTTTTTCAACCATGACTTTTTAATATGGAAGTGATCTTAGTTTTTAAAAATAATTTTAAGAGTATTTTTTATATTTAAGCATTGTCAAGTCGGTTTAGCACAAGATATTTCAATGTAAATGTATACTAAAATATTGAATCTCAGGAACTTCCCTGGAAGATGCTCCTAACTTGCATTGGAATCATTTTCAGATTTTGATATTTTGAGCTTTGTCAAGCTTTGCATAGGGCTGAATATTTGTAATTATAATTGTATATTTTACTAATTTATTTTCCCTAGAAAATTCTGTAATAGTGTGTCAATTAATTACATAAAACTAATTATTAACTTAGAGGACTCAACAAACTTGCTACCAGACTTATGAAATCCAGTGGAAATGTTGAACCATGACTGTGCCTATATGTGTGAGTAATAAGCTGCTGAACTGTGAGCTGCTATTCTGAATTCACTACACCTGTATTTTAATATCTGGAGTGCATCATTTCTAACACAGTTAAAAAAACAGTGGATGCAGGTGTATGTTATACAGGTATAAATGTACACCCATAAATGACAACTTCCTGCTCCAAGTGATAGATGAGCCATAAAGTAGAGGTGCTATGTTGGATCTTGTTCTCACCAAGAAGGAGGTGTTGGTGAGGAATGTGAAGCTCAGGGACAGCCTTGGCTGCAGTGACCATGAAATGTTGGCGTTCAAGATCTTGGGGCAGTGAGGAGGGCATACAGCAAACTTACTACCCTGGACTTTTCAGGAGACCAGACTTTGGCTTCACCAGGGATTTGCTTGATAGAGTACCATGGGAGGAGGTACCCAAGGGATGATATTCAAGGATTGTCTCTTCCAGACGAAAGAATAACGCATATCTACAAAGAGGAAACGATGGAAGAATGCCAGGAGGCCTGCATGGATGAACATGGAGTTCCTGGACAATCTTAAACACAAACAGGTAGTTTTCAAAGAGCAGAAGCAGGGAAAGATAGCCTGGGAGGAATACAGAGAAATTGAACAGCCACGGATCTGATTAGGAAGGCTAAAGCACTATCAGAAGTAAATCTGACCAAGGATATGAAGGGTAAAAAAAAAGAGGCTTCTTTAGGTGCATCAGCAACAAAAGAAATACTAGGGAAAATATGAGTCCTCTCAGGAATGATAAAGGAGGACTTGTTACCCTGGATGTGGAGAAGGCTGACATACTCAACACGGTTTTTTGCTGTAGGCTTCACCAGCAAGTACTTCAGCCACACCACCCATGTTGCAGCAGGTGAAAGCAGGGATTGGGAGAATGAAGAACTGCCTGCTGTAGGAGAAATCCAGGTTTGAGACCTCCAGCTCTGGAGCCCCCAGCACAAGAAAGAAGTTGACCAGTTGGAACAAGCCCAGAGCAGGCCACGAAGATGATCACAGGACTGAAGCAACTCTTCTATGAAGACAGGCTGAGAAAGTTGGGGATGTTCAGCCTGGAGAAGACTGAGGAGACCTAAGAGCAGTCTTCCAGTACCTAAAGAGGGCTTACAAGAAAGCTGGAGAGGGACTTTTCATGGGGGCATGTAGTGATGGGACAAGGGGGAACAGTCTTAAAATGAAAAAGAGTAGGTTTAGGTTAGATATTAGGAAGAAATTCTTTACTCTGAGTGTGCTGAGGCACTGGAACAGGTAGCCCAGAGAAGCTGTGGACCCCTCATTCCTGGTAGTGTTCAAGGTTAGGTTGGAGCTCTGAGTAACGTGGTCTAGTGGAAGGTGTCCCTGTGTACTGCAATGGAGTTGGAACTGGATGATCTTTAAGGTTCCTTCTAACCCAAACCATTCTATGATTCTATGAAATATATGAACCCACTGTATGTGGTTTTTTGCCATGTGTCACTGGAAGATGATCCTTAAATTATATAGTTCCTAATGTCAAAGAACAGTCTGGTTTTCATTAAACAGTCGTGGAAACAAACAGGGAAGAAGAAAAATCAGAGAGTATTCTGAGTGGGAATGAAGGGACCCACAAGGGTCACTGAAGTCCAGCTGCTGGCCCTGCACAGGACAGCCCCAAGCATCACACCATGTGCCTGAAAGCATTGTCCAAATGCTTCTTGAACTCTAGCAGGCTTATTTGCTATGTTTAAATTTAGGTATTCCAGTTAATTTTTGATTTAATTCTAACTTAAATTCTAGCAACTACATTATGATCACTGTTCTAGCATGTCACACTTTTTTTTTCACGCTGGCCAACTTGTTTAAAATAACAGATTTTAGAGGACAGGAAAAAAAATAATAGAATTCAGTAAACATAAGTTATCTAATGTTTATTCATTTTATCCTTTTTGTTAGGAATGTCTTTAAGTCTCAATTTGTGTTTGTAGTGATTTTAATAGTATTTGTGTTTTATCAGAGATGGCCATTTTCCCAAGTATGATATATTCAGTTTCGTGCACCTTTTATATATTCAAGTAGAACCTCAAGTTTGACAGCTTGAATGAGCTCACTTAAAAATCGAAGGAATCAATAGTGTAAGAGAGGTTGTGTTTTCCCTAATAATGCAAGTTTTGTGGAAGAAAATGAAAATCTTGTATTACACTTACTTCTGTGATTCTCTATGATGGAATAATTGATTTTTATTAATTATGGGTTAAGCATTTCCTTTAATTAAATGTAAGTTGTTTCTTGTCCCTATTAGTAAGTAAATAGTAAATTGGGGGGTTTTTCTGTATATTGTACATTATTTGAAAGCTGGTAAATCCAGTATATTTTTAAAAACTAATGAATTCTCTTCATTCTACATATGTATATGGTTAGGGGTAATTAAACAGCCATATAAAATATTATATCTGTAAATGTTTTAAATATCAAACATTTTTCATGGTCATTTTTTTTGTTGTGATTTTATGTTAGTGGCACTTTTACCCAGTATCTTTAATGACAAGAAGATTTGATAAGTTTTCTTTCCATAGACTGCTTGGAACATTTTAAAATAGAAATGTAATATGCAGGCTAATCTGAAACCAAATTTTCAAGGCCTGATGCTTATGTGGTAGCAAGCCTCAGGTTCCTTTGTAGGGCACATTCAAGGCTGCCCAGTTGTTCTGCTGATATAAATACTGCTACTTATTTTCATCTTACTCCAGATTATGTGACTCTTCATCTGAAAGCTACAACAATAAATAATAATGGACAAGGAATGCAAGAGTATACTATTGTAAGCTTTTATCATAGTAAAATCATTTACAAATTTGAACTCAGCATTACTTCCAGTCTTAAAAATAAACTTAAAGCTTATCTGAGTGAATTTTATATATTTATGGTAATGTGGGAGGTAAATATTATCTTAATTGGCAAAAAGACTTGAACTAAGACCCATTGTACTGTAATTAATGCAGTTCAGTGTTAAGATGGGGAATGTGGAATATCATTCTGTTATTCAGTGCAAGAAATCATTTGGTTTAATTTAGATTAATGAGTTTTACCTAAGTTTCTAGGTGCTATGGGGCTTAATGCTGCTAAAATACTGTTTAAGTCTTCAAAAGCACACACATGAAAACTTCCTGAGTTTCATGTGCCTTTTGTTTTTTTCAGCTTCGGAAGAAGATAGGCTCACTAAAAATATTGTATAATGTCCTCTATTGACATTTTATCATGTCCTTTTAAAAAACAAATGAGGCATGAAGAAGAAAACTTTCTTTCTTGATTCCTTGTTTTGTTTATCTTTACAAAAAGTTGAATTGTAACTAATTATTAAAAGAAAAAAAGGACAAGTACTTCTGTGTAGAGGAACAGGTTGAGGATTATTTTGATGTAGTCAAATTTGCAAAGCCTGATGACACTTGTCCTTGAGCATATAACAGACTACAGAAAATTTTTATAAACCATTAACAGACTCTCTCTGAAGACCTGGGGACACATACATTTTCAGAAGACTGAAGAAATTATGTTCTGTATAATAAAAACTTGGTGTTTGCCTATGCTTCAGTAATATCTACAATAATAATAACTACACAGGGTATTAATTACTCTGTGCATGTGTACTTGAAGTATTACTAATGATGACAAATTCAGACTTAATTGCTTCGTAATTGGGGTAAATACCTCTATGAATAAATACAAAATAGTGGATACAATATAGCTTAATTCAAGTGACACTTCATAACTATTTTGAAAGTAGAGAACTATACTATAGAAAAAGATTTTATTAGATAGACATGGTTTATTTGATTGAGCAGAACTAGCTCATTTTGCCTAATCATTGCTTTTTAATTAAATGAAAATATCGAATGGAATTTTGAAGATAATATTCTGGTTCAAAACTTCTCATTGGTGTTAAAATTATCATGAATGAGTAGAAGCTTAAATTGCAAAGTAAAATCACTCTAATTTGTGATAATACTTCAGAGGGCTCCGTTGTTGCTTTTGATGCCAATCATTGAGCAGTGTTTTGGAAGAGCATTTAGGGGATCTCATGGACTACAGTGTCAGGAGTTACCTGCATATGTGGACTTAGTTTAAGGATAACTAACACTGGAGGCCATTGCTTCAAAAAGTTCTGTCAACTTTAAAGTCCTCTAGGAAAAGCTACCAAAGATAAAAACTCATTATTTGTGCCTGAGTGACTGCTTTAAAAAGAAGTAATCAGGAAAAAACAGAAAATAGTGAAGCTTGACACCGATAGGATGGAGAAGTTGGAAAGTGCTTGAGAGGGGTCCTGATAGACAGGAACGGAATGGCAAAGAATAGCCCTTATTAATGTAGTGCTTAAGATCCATGAGCTGATAATCAGAGATAAGGCACATTATCCTCCCTTCCTGCTTTTCTGTAAGTATGAAGAACCCACAAGAGTGGACCCTAACTGGAAAGAAGTCCAAGAATACAGGTCTTGAGGCTTTAAGCCCAAGTGGGACAAGGGCTGTGGAGCATGAGCATTCAGGCCAAGAGTAGTGAAGAGAGTATTACACCACTTCTCACTGTCAGCCCCCAAGTCAANAAAAAAAAAAAAAAAAAAGGAAACAAATAACCTAATGGAAATTGACAGAGACTACTTTGGGTAAAGCAGTGAAGTACATGATCTCCTTACATCCTGTGCAGTTGTGTCATTAGAGTTTTTTTGAGATTCGAAATACATCTTTAGAAGTTCTGTTTTTTACAGAAAAGGGGTAATTTTTTTTTTCTTTATTGGGTGGCAAGATGTTTTCTCCTCTTGCCATCAGTCTTCCTCAGTGATTGAAAATTATGGGCCTCAGTGCAATAGTAAATAAAATTAACATAGTTATTAGTTATCTTTTTATTACATGACACTGTGTACCTAAATATTGCATTTAAATCAACAATTTTACCTGAAAATCAGGATTACATTTACTACACAAAAATTACTGCAAGAAATTTTGACTAAAGATTGTAATTTTAAAATGAATAATCAGTAATGGATTGTAATTTGATGTTCTGTCACCTCAAGGATTAAGAGTTTAAGTAGCTGACAGAGGAAAAACAAATGATTCTTAGTTATATATGCATGCTAAATAGGGATAGTACTCTTCAGTATTTTCCAAAAGGAATCAAAGAAACTTAGTTAGCAGGAGCTAAATTTAGGCCACTTTAATTACTAATTAAACTTTCTTTAACTGATCTCACCCATTTCTTTGAAATGAAAAATTAACAAATGCTCTAAAGTAGACTTTATTAAATGACATTTGGGAAAAAAATTCTCCTTAAATTTTGAGTAATGAAAGCTTAATTGTTTAAAAGATAGATCAAAATTTTTAATCTCAGGCAGGCAAGCTGTTTTTTCAAATGATTCAGAAGTTTATTATTTAGCTCTTATAAGAAGTCATCCTGACAGAGCTGAAGAATTAAATACGTGTTAATTCATAAAATGCATGATGAAAAATACTGCTTTTTGACAGAGTGCATTCTTATGGATGGTGCCTTTTCATATATAATGGGTCGGATATCCTGCCTGTGCGCAGAATCCTTGCCTGCTAACAGTTTTCTAGATTTGCTTGAAAAGTGTTTGAAAACAAGTTTCAGACCTTCAAGTAATTTTTAATAAATGAAGGGTGTACCGAAAGCATTGATGTCTCAATAAGAAAAAGAAAATGTAGCCACTGATGCGTCATACCCAAATATCTCTGTGCAGAGAAATTGTACATTTTATAATAAATAGAAAGCAATTTAGCAGATTCTCTACTTGTAGTTAATAGATGGTTTTCAAAATATAGGAAATTGGGAGTTTTACAACTGGTTTACTTATAAGAACAAATACTGAAAGATGAAGTCAGATGCTTGAGTGTCATTCCTTTTCCCTAACAGAAATACAGTGAAAAAATAACTGGTACAAATTATTAAGAAGTATCTTAAAGATACATAGCACTGTGCTATGATAAAATAATCGGTGGCAGTTTCATAAGATTGTATTTTTCATTTTAAGTTTCTAAATTTGGTTTCTAGATGATGAAAATGAAGTTTCAGAGTGTCATGTTACTGATGGCTCTTGCAGAATTTTTAACGAACGAAAGAATAAGCACACTGGGGGCTTAAGGAAAGCTGGAAAACTCCAAAAGGTCAGTTTAACTGGACATTTGCTTTGTTAAGCTCTTTCTTTTTCATGGAGAATGACTGAGTGCCTTTGTTTGTACAAAAATTAAAATAAATCCTCCTTGCAGTATCTATTTAAAAACTTTCCTGAATCTCACTAGTCTTGAAATATTATACTAATGGTCTTGCTGTATAACCATAAAACTGAGCTCTCTAGTAACTTGTGGTGGCAGAGTCCATGCCAAGCTGACATCATAAAGGAGGTTGGTAAGCCAGCTCAAACTGAAAAAAGCTGAAAAGCCACTGAAATTACCTGAAAAGATGCCTGTCCCTTTTGGAGGAGTTACTAAATGCGGCAGGTTTTTTTATTTGTTTTATACTGGATCATCACCAGTGGATGTTTCTGCAGAATAAAGATTTATGCAAGATTTTCTTTGAGGTTCTGGTAAAAATAAATTCCTGAATTCAGTATTTGAGCTCAGTTTGGCTGTAAAAAAGGGAGGGAGGATCGAGTCAGCACTGAATCTTTTTTTAAGTGTTTTGTCTTTGTAAAAGTCTTTTAAGTAAATATAAAACTGATCAGGAAAATAAATATTAGTTCTTTTAATCAGTAAGTAGCAAGTCACAATTGAAATGAGTGCTGAGTTCTTTTGAGAATGGAAAGTCTTAAAGCACTAAAGGATGCCTGCTGTCATTAACTATATGAAATAAGTTGGGTGTTTCATTGGTAGGTACTGGTGGAGTTTCAGAGACTCATCACAGATTTTGATACTTTTTTATGTAAGAGTTTTTTGCAGGTGCAATTACTAAGTTGTTCAACCTTCTAAACATCCTGAAGATGGGATATTAACCTCCATGGACCAGTGATCTCTGGATTAAAATGATTATTTGACTTGTCTGCATCTTACTACTTGTTACTTTTCTTTAATATTTGTTCCCTTTATTTTCCCAAATATATTATGTGTGAAATTAACAACTAGAATTTAGAATGTATAAATCACTGTAGATCTATGTCCTATAGAAGCATTTACCTTAGTGTACCCTTTAGGCTAAAATATCTCTCCAGAATAGTTCCATTTCCTGGCACAGAAATCTGACTAAAGCTGCTATATGTAAATCCACAAACCACACGCAGTGGCTCTTTCTAAGGCTATTTGCAGAAAGTGTGCTTGGAGATTTGTCAGGTTTGTTCATACTGATTCCTTCTCCAGTGAAATTACTCAACAAGAGCATTATACAGCAGTGCTAATTTTGACTCATTTCTCCTAAGATCCCAACATAATGATTATATACTGAAGAGAAACAAAGAGCAATATGAAATTCTTTTTTATTGTTCCCCTTTTTCAGATCTAGCCTTGCAGTCAGAGGTATCTTTAAATGGTTCTACATGGTGTCTGCTTGCAAAACATGCCCTGTGAGGTGTTTAACAGTAGCAAAGCTAAGTAGGTGCTGGAGAAAATTCCTATTCAGTGTTTTGAGATGGCTTCTTTTATCCATCCATTTCATCTTTGTGATAATACCATTTCACTCAAATATGAATAAAATAGCAGTGCATAGTTTCATTCATGTCATGAACGCTTTTTAAAACTTATTTTAAAGGTTTTCATTGTCAGCTTGACTATGCAGATTCATATGGAGACAATTATGGGGAAGGACAGGGATTTGACTGAAAAGTAAAAAAACAAAACTTCACAAAATGGTGCTGTGTGACTAACCAGGTGCTATGTCTGGCAGTGAGAATGTTGCACTGAAAAGTTTAAATTTTAAGAGAATATTGTTTTAAACAAAATCAGACTATGTAAATTTTTGTAAATAATTATTTTGCAAAACCTCTCTCATACCAATCAAAATATGTTCTTAAAGCTTTATAAAAACAACCAAACATTATACACCATTTTTATTTAATACTTTTTTCCAGTCGCTACAGCTTAAACATTGAAACATTTTGCTAACTTTTGGCAATATAAAAATTAAGTTAGAAAATGTTTGTTAGTTTCCTTTGCCTAAAGAAAAAAGCGGGAGAGAAACGGCTCAAATATTTTAAAAAATAGTATTTTGTTGAATCATAGTAGTATTATGAAGAATTTCCTAACATTTATTTAAATCTTAAAAGAAATTTTATGCTAAAAATACAACTGCAAAATAAATGCCATCTCCTGAATACTTTGATGTATGAACATTTCCATAAACATGACTGTGAATTTTCAGACCATATTGCTGGGAATCTGTTGTAAGTGCGAGCTTTTAAATTCATTACTTTGCTTCCCAAAATAAGAGAGAGCTATGTAAATTGCTTTTTTATAGAAAATCTTTTTTATAGAAAAAGGGTTTGAAATCTAATGCCTCCTTAAAAATATTTTAGATGCTTGCTGGATGTAATTCCCAGATAATATCTAAACTGAAACTTTTTAGTGTACTCTAGTTACAACTCATCCACGTTGGTGCATGCTACAGTGAACACTACAATCCTAACTCATTCAGTACAGTGAATGAATGTCAGTAGGCCTTTGGAGTTCACTATGTGATGGTAAATATTAGAAAAGGCATGGAAAAATATCTTTAGGAAAAATGACTAGGTCTAAAGGTTAACATTGTTTACTTCTATGGTTCTTTCAATTCTTCATTTTTAGTTTCTTTAATAGAAAGAAAGCCACAGGTTCTGTATTTCTCTGCTGTGCTATTGTGTTATGGTTTTGTTTTCTTCAAAACCTCATGCAGGTTGAGTTCCTTGTATTTTGTTTTAGCCGAAGCCAAAACCAAGAATGACTTTGTTCAGATAATTGTATATCACAATTCTCAATTAAAGTACTCACAGTTTCTTTATCTATACTCTTTATATAGGCATGCTTATTGTACTGTTAATGTGGAAGATGTCTAATCAAATATATATAAAATTGTACTGTCAACAAACAAAAGCCATGAAGACAGAACAGTTTATAATGGCAGCTGCACGCATGTTTGGGAAAGATAAGTAAGATTTTCAGGAATCTTTAATGGCCTCAGGAAAAATATTTTTGTATTTAAAACAACACTAGCTCCACCTCAAAACCAGGACTTTTGGTGTATTCAAAGGCAATGCATATAGACAAATTTATAAAATTCAATCTTAGTTTTGAGTCAGAGTTGGTAAGGATAAACACTGTTGATTAATGCTTGTGAATGTCAGCAGGTGGCTTCCCTGGTCTAGAAATCTAAGTTGATGATACTGGATTGCAGGGATAAAATAAATCCTTTATGCATTGCGATGTGTTTTTCAATTATTCCATGAAATTGGATACATAGTTCTTTGCTGCTTTGCATAGGGAGGACAAAGCGAAACAGCTAAAATTCATCTTAAAGTCAAAAATGTATGCAAACAAGTTATTTACAGTAGTGGTGAAATATTGGTATGAGGTTGAGTGCTCATTTCATTGCTTATTGTCACAAAAAAGTTTACATTTATCACAGTTCCTATTGCATGTCACAGATTAAATATTTTGTACTTTAAAAAGATCAGAGACTTATTATTATTAACCAGTTAACTGCCATTTTTATCCAAATAAAATTTTTTTGTATAGTTTTAGAGGGATGTGAGAGGTGATGGATGTGTTTTAAAGCAGCTAAGAGTTTCACATCACTAGAAATGCAATTGGAATAAATTTTAAAGTTAAAAAAACCCCTTAAAATACTGTTTTCTGAGTGAAAAGAAGAAACTCTTTAACCATGTGAAAAAACCAGTTAAGCATCATGAGGGATGATTAAAAACATATTTTCACAAAGAAGAGAGTATGGACTTGACTGAAATTCCTTCAGTTTTGTTTTTAAACAGATTCATCTTGGCTCATATTTCTGTAGCTCTTGGATTTGAGTGAAGGTACATCAACACTGAACTTAAGAGATTTTTTGAGAGAAGATTTTTACAAGCAATCTAAGCTCTTGCTGTGGAACAAATAGTGTGAAACAGGCCATTTTTAGATCATGTTATCACAATCCTTTTTTAAATTACTTTATTCATGGCAAAACAAATTTTAATATCCTGAAAAATCTCTAACTATAAAACATGATGCATCTTGCCAGACAATCAGGAAAGTAACTTTATGACTATATTTTATATGTGCATTCATAGACTTGTCTTAGATTGTATTGGTATAGGGGACAACATTGTTTTGTTTTCCTTCCAGTTTTGATTTGTAGTTGCTTTGAATAGGTACCTGTTTTAAATACTGATACTTGAAATGTTACTGACTTTGAGACACAAATGAATAGACAAGGTGGAAGCATGCAGTTAACAAGGAAAAAACTGGAACTACCTACCCTAATGGTTTGGGGAAAATATTTGATATAATGGGGATGGTCAGAGGATAGCACCATGAAGGATGCCTATGAATCTTATGGTTTGGGACAGTTTTAAAAACACTTATGTATGATTAATCCCATGACTATTTTCACTCAAACTTTGCAAGGCAATTCTGGTTTTGGACTTTCTCCGGCTAGTGAATTTGTCCCTCACACTTCTCCCACATCAAGTTGAGGGCTTCCAGGACAGAAGCCATACCCTTGGCATCTGCTGCTGTACCTTACATAGCATGCTTTGGACCATATCCTAATGTCAACAGCTTTGTTATCATCCCCTAGGGATGCTACCATTCCTGACAGGATTATCTCCTGTAGATGTACCTAGTGGGTTGATTCATGTCCTTGGGTCCCTAGAAATCATTCTCTTTATGATACGTTTCATATTAGCTGTTTGGGACTACCTGCTGAAGTGCTGTGGTCTGTTTCTTAATTTTAAAAAAGTGTCTTTTAAAATCAGTACCTTTCTAGGGCAAAAGGCACATGCTCCTCTCAGCTCAAGCTGTTTCCTGTTGTTCCAGGGACAATTTCAGCTGGTGTTCACACTCTTGTATGTGTTGCTGTTTGGAACACTGTAAATGTGCTGTGACAGTGAAACCTGAGGTGGTTGACTGTAGCTTGTCATCTTAGCAGGCAGGACAGTAAAGATCCAGGAACTGAATTTGCCCAATTTTTTATATAAAATTGTCACTAAATTTCTATTCTCTCAGCAAATTAACATATTGGGGTTTTTTAAAACCTTCTTCTAAAAGAAGACATAGAGGCTTAAGTAGATGGAGAGTTTTGATTTTTTTTGTCTTCATAGAATTAAGGAAGAAACCCCACTTCACGGTTTGGGGTTTTTTTCCCAGAAGATCCGTAGGTTTAGTGACTTTTGATTAAGAGATTATTTATGAGGCTTCACAGAAATTCAGAATGTATTTTTTATTACTACTTTAAGCAAGTAGGAAATTGCTCAAGATCTATCTTCAGTGAATGGTAGATAAGGATAAGCACCAAGAATAACATCCTGGAATCTCAAGTTATTTGAAGAACATCTATGTCATCTCCATCCTTTTAAATAAAAGTCTGTGGCAGTCTTGGATTTAATGGTGGAAGGAAGGCTTAGCTGCAAGAAGCAAATGCAGCTTTCTGGCTCAGAGCATGAGAGGAACAGTACAGAAACATTGTGCAAGAAGTCAGATCATAGAGTCCATGCTTGAAGCATACCTCATTGCTGAAGATATGTATGTATGCTGTTCTTTTCCAGTTTTGAGGTGCACTGTGTTCACAGCCGTCATGCCAGAAACCCACATAATCCACTGGACTGCAGCTGGCTTGGCAAAGAATGACTGTAGAACTGAAACTCTTTTCCCTCTTGGCATCAGAAACTATCAGGAGGAAAAGCAACTCTTGCTTAGAGCCTCTTTTTTTTTAGCTTTTGGAAAAATTAACACCCTACATAAATCTGTTGGTATCTGGCATGACTCTGTAGGCTGGAAATTGTTTTGTTAATGGGTGTCCTTTCTAAATTATAGTCTTGCAGTTCTTGAAAATTGTTGAAAATCAATCTGAACAAAAGACTTCCTAAACTCCTTTTCATCAGCATTTGACGTGTCTTCATTAAGATTTTTTAAAATAATTTGACAAATACCGCCATCCTTTTCTTCATTGAAATTAAACGTTTGATAGATTATTGGTGTGATCTTTTTAGACTTGAATTATGAGCTTACAAACAAATCTGTGTGGAACAGAAATATAAATATGCAATGAGTCAAACAGGAAAAAATCTTGCAACACATTACGTATGCACTACTCAAATCTTTTGTGTTTCAAAGATTTGCCTGCAAGTATGATTAATTCATAATCCTTCAATCCAATCCTAAAAAAAAATGCGTGAGTTTTCAAAAATTATTATTCTACCCTTCCTAATATTGCTGTTGCACTTCTTTAAGTGTAAGTAAATATTGTCCAGTTGTTTACCATATGGTGTAGAAGGCTGTAAAGCTTAAAGTCAGGTTGTTGATTATCGTCAACAAGTGGGTTAAAAATCTTGTCAGCGAAGTATTTACTGAAGTTTAAAATATTGTATCTTATCACAAAGTTAACATAAATCCTCACTTGAGTCTTTTGGGCTGCAAACATCTTCACTTCAAATCCCACTTGTGTAGTTGGCAATCTCCAGAAGACTTCAACTATCCAAATTAACTTCACAATGCTAACAATTGTGCAAACCCACCATGTAACTGTTGAGGTGATGCAAAATTGTTCTTTCCCTCTTAAAACAGTTCCATACCTACAGCCTGCACAATGGAAATGTGTCTCCGTGCCTCAGTTCTTCTGCCCAATGACTCATTGTGAGCAGAGTTAATGAGCCACTGATGTCTCCAATGAAGTAGGTGAGGCAAACATTCATTTCTAATGAACCTTCTGTGATGGATGGCAACCATCATGACCAAAAATTTAGTGCATGGCTGACGAGCTCTTAAATATCAAGCAATTAATTTCACAGAAGCTGCTCTACTGTTGCCCACTACCCTTGTGGCTTTTTTTTTTTAATCTCAAATTAAGGCCATAGGGCAACTTACTCAAAGCTTTATAAAGTGCTTTTAATTGGTTGTAAGTCAGCTGTCTGGAGGCATTGTTCACTTCATTGGATCGTTATGAAGGCATAATCAATTTTTTGTTTCAACAGATGAAACAGCTTCATTCTATATCATCCTTAATTTTTTGTTGGAATTATTTGTAGAAGGGTACAAACTAGTTTTCTCAACTTTGGTGAGGCTAGAGTTGGGGGGAGAAGTTCACGTTGCCTAAAATTTCAGCAGAAAAAAGTTAACTTTTTCACAGTTAGGAAGGTGAATATAGATTGGGCATTATTTGGTATTAATGACAGAATTCATTTGTGCCTTAGTGTTGTCCTTAAAATATTTTTGCTTGCCTATACAAGTTTTCTCCGTAACATAGTCTTGCCCCATGATAGCCCTGGTTCCTCTTTTTCCTGTCTTGTGACTTTTTTGAGGTGAACAAGTACCCTTTCTTCACCTGAGCTTTCATCTGAGAATCTAATCATATTAGAATCCAAACTATAAAGTAACTTTCTCCTCCCCTTAGCATTCCACTTCTTGAAGTTCACTTCTGTCACACTGGTAATACTGCTGTCTCTTCTTGGTACTAGAAAAAGGTTCTTCACCCAGGGAGTGGTCAGGTACTGGAACAGGCTCCCCAGGGAAGTGGTCACAGCACCGAGCCTGACAGAGCTCAAGAAGTGTTTGAACAACACACTCAGGCACACAGTGTGACTCTTGGGGTATCCTGTCCAGGGCCAGGAGTTGGACTTTGATGATCCTTGTGGGTGCCTTCCAACCAAGGTTATTCTGTGGTTCTGTGATTTCCTTAGGTTTCACATAATAAGGTAAAGACATGAAACTTTCCTGGTAAGACATAGTTGAGAACTGAACTGCTGCTTTTCCTGAGTGATGCTGACCAGGAAGTCAATCCCTAATTTGTACCTGTTGGAAAGGCTTGGGCTTCCTATTGGAATGAGAATCACTACTGCCTGTGCTTGAAGAAGTGATTATAATAATTTCATGCTAATTGATGGAGAAGTTTTTTGGTTGCAGTCAAATGATTCGGAAAGAGCATCCCCTCTCCCCTTAATCTTTGACTATCCTAATAAAAAAAGTCTGTCTCCAGTTTTGGTAATGATCACAGACAGGTAAACCTGTCCTTCAAAGTTGCAGAATGCTGGGAAAGCTATCCCTTGGTTAGATTTTTTTAGTTTTCTTAAATATAGTTGTTTGCTATGATCAGTTGCATGTGGAAAACTGAAAATGTCAGAAAGTTGTGAACTCTGACACTGCTAGTCTGAAAAGTCTGAAGCTATTCATTCTCTTTTGTCTTGCAACAGAAGTTCTAGGAGTTCCTATGTCTTCAATAACAGGATTTCTCATTATTTTCTTGTATTTGGCAGTGAAGGAAAAATGATGCCCAGACACCTGTCATATCATCTAATTTTTCTGTCTTCTAATAGACTATGTTTTTTTATCTTTCCACATGGCATTATTGGATTCAGTTAGGATGGGCTCATTTTTTCATGTCTTTCTAGGACCAAAGCAGAGGTACTATGTTTGGTGAGGAAATTATAGTTGAAATTGACTTTTGCAGCCAGAGTAAACTTGAAAAATATCGGTATCAAAGGACTGATAAGAGAAAGGCCAGCCAGAAAGTAAATTACAACTTTGAATAATTGCTATTTAAAAATACTGAATAGTAATCTTTCATTACAATTACCAATTATTTTCATCTATGAGCCACAATTACTTGAATAAATTAATGTAGTACTACATATAAATTTTTTCTAAAAACAGCCTTAAAGTTTTAGGTCCTCATTGCAATCTTCTTAAATACAAGCAGAGTGAAATTAACCTGATTTTTTCATATTCCTGTGCTACATACAGCTCTGTCTTTTGGTTCATATACTAATAAGACTGAAGATTATTACTTCTGAAATACAGTTGTAAAGATCAAAATTGAGTATAAGGGCACTGAACCAATTTCATAACCCTGTGATGGACCTACAATAGCCAGAGAAGGAAGGAATTTGAAGATTATAAAACAGATAGTATAATATACTCTCCCTTACACTTTCTTTGCTCATACATGCACTGTTTTTTTCCTGCCTGCCTTCTGCCCTCCAGAAGTTCTTTATCTCTTGTATATTGGCCAAACCACTTAGGGTATCTTGTTGAGTCCTGAAGTTGAAGATCTTTTTTCACTCCACTAAAGCATATATCTGAGTTTGAGACTACTCTGAGGCTTATTTCTTTCAGAACTTCAGTCAGAACTAAGTCACAAGAGGAGCACTTGGGCTAAGTAATATACAATTTAAAAGTGGTATTTATTGGTTGAAATAATTTCTTTAAATGTATTTGAGACCTGGTTTCTTGATACAAACACAAAATGAGATCTAATATACATAGGCTGGAATTTAACCAGTGACAGACCAAAACCTATTCCTATCAAATTAATTCTTTGCATGAGTACACTTTATTCTTGAGAACTAGTTGGGGAAAAACATTTTATGGTCTCATTTTCATTCATTTGTCATATATGAAAAAAAACTCATTACATGCTTAACAAAGCAAAATTTGAGTTCACCTTCTTGAATAGCAGGTTGTACAAAACAGGACTTTTTTCTTCTCATCCTTCAGCTCCAAGAAATACCAGCTCAAATGTAGAAGAGAGAAAGAATACATTTTAAGGTTGGATACCTCTTTTGTGGTGCAGGTCAGTTAACATATAGAAAGTACCACTTTTAAGTACTGAGGAGATTTACAAATACTGTTTCCTTCTAGCTACTGTAATGAATGTTTTATATTTCAGATGACTTAGAAAAATCTTGCTGTTGGCAGACACTAAAGAAGTACTTAATGCAACTGTGCTTCTAAGAAATATATAAAAGAAAGCTGAAGCTGTCGTTTATAACAAAGTCTGTATTCCAGACCTCAAAAATAGTTCAGAAAGAAGCGTGTGCTCTGATTCACAGTACGAATATGCAACTCTTCAGGATTCAGAGATTAATGGTATATAAAAGGACCAGTTAATACCACCTTTTCCAGTGTTTTATTAATAATAATCCTGCTACAAACATGCATTAGAACTCATAATGATGCTCACCAGATGTCTTTTTGCTGGTCAGAAAAGTAAATGCTAACTCTTTTTTCAATAAAAGCAACATGTAAAATAAAACAGACACAAAAAGCACAGAAGAAAAATTGCATAGTGGGGAGTGGGGAAGAAAGCAATTAACTTGAAAAATGTAGAACTGAAAATTAGAACATAGTTTGGCTAAGTTTTCCGCTTGGTAACTGTAATTAAAGAGAACTGCTTGTCTTATTGAAGCAATAAAACAAAATATTGTCTGCTTAGAAAATGACCTTTAACTTCCAAAAATATGCAGTTCTGAATGCAAATGAAATAATAGCTTGGAAGAAATTAAATTTATTTCCAATTTCTACATTTTTTGTGCACCCTTCTGCATTCTTGAGTCTTTGAACCACTTCTAAGTGCATTGACAAGACATTTGTTCGGAATACTCACTGCATCATCTTATACACGATGTGTTGTAACATAAAAGCTGCAATTCAAAAGCTGACCTTGCAGGGCAAGGTCAGGACAGGCTGTAGATTTCCTGATTTGTGTGGACCCAGTACTTTTACTTACCTCTAGACAAGGTATTAAGGAACTGCTAACAAACATTTCTGCTCTGAAGCTGAAGAAGCAGCTGTAGGATCTCAAGCTGCTCTGGCCTTGGTTTATATCATTGCTTCTTTTTAACCGAAGTTTGGCAAAAACAGTGGTATGATTAGTAATCCTTTCATAACGTTTATAAAAAATTGCAAGGAAGGATATTTTTCTGCACATTCTGAACTGACACATCAGGATCTACTTTAGAGCTAATACTAGACAAACACTGACAAGAACCTAGTGCAATTGCTCTATGTGGATTTAACTCCAGACTTTTAGACAAGGAGCTTGATTGTGATGGCAATGAGGCTTGGCTTCACATAGTATAGGAGAATGTCATGACCATGCTGAAACATACACATTTGATGCAGATGAGTTTTCCACCCAGAAAGACTGGACAGAGCAAAGCAAAACCTTGCTTTTAAGCCCTGTGTTTTTTTGTCTTCTCAGAATCCCTTAATGCTCATGAGCTTATGGAGATCCTACAATGTGTATTAAGACAGTATGAGGCATATACTCATAATAATGTGGCCTCACATGTGATTTCAATCATCTGACCTAACCTGTGCAGTAATGTACAGTCCTTTTGCCACAAGAACCCTTACTCAGTGTGTTACTAAATGTCTTTTTTGAGTGTTTATTCTCAAATTTTGAGTGCATGTAACTTAATACTAATATATTCATGTTATGATAAATATATTTGGTGTATATTGTTGCACTGTCATTACTTTTGCTCAAATTCTTTAGGTGTAAAACTCCAGTGTAGAATTGAGTTGGAACTTCCAAGAGCAATTAAATGTGACTGCTTGTTTGGAGTTGGAAGTAATGCAGTAGAAATTCTTTTGGCTAAGAATAGAACCAAATTTGATCAAGATAAGTGCATACTATCTTCTTTTCAACTGTCAGGCTAGCAGTAGAGTAAGACATCATCAGTAAGTATTGCTGGCAACAAGTTAGAATTTGGAAACTTGTATTTCCAAAAATACTTCATAGAATTTCTTTCAAATATTTCAGTGCAAAAGTTTCGTCCTTTTTTCTTTTGAAGTTTTATTCTGTTTTGTTGTTATTTGGGTTTATATTTTTACATTGTATACATATTCAGTTTGAAGTATTGTAGAGCGCACACAGTGTGGTCTGAGCGCATGTTTATCATTAATTTTTAAAATTATTGAATATGCTGCATTATGTTGCTTCTAAAGACTTAAATTGTATCTGGATTTTGTGTTTTTTCAATGTACACAATCACAGAATGAAGTTACCATATGTATGTTGAAATGACTGCTACTCGTATTATCTTTAATATCTACCTTGTCAATGGTATCTAAATTGTGTTCTATTTATGCAAAGAGTGTTCATATAATGAACATTCATGGTTCACATTATTAGTCTACATTTCGTTAGTCTAATAGTCTACATGGGTAATTCCAACTCTTTTCTTAAGTGTGACAGATATTGGTCGTTCAATAGAGAACCGTTCTGTACTGATATCAGAGGTCGGATGGAATTGCATCAGATTTCTCTCTTATGTTCTTTGATTCGTTCCTGGGTAAAACGAGTTGCCCTGAAATCTTTTTTTTTGCCTGTCCTCACAATTCAAAATATTTTTGTGCTCTTAGCTCAGTATATTACTCAAAAGAAACTGAATTTTAGCAGAGACTTTAGGAGCTTACCACTTGTGGTTGTGGTAATATACTGGGGGGCAGAAGTGGGAATTAGTATTTCATACGGAGCAGTAGCTATCTGGAGAAATAATTTAAATTCATCTACTGATTTTGAAAATTAGAAGGAGTTTTTTGAAATCATTGTATAAAATTCTGTCACTCTCCTTTTTCTACAAAATTAAAATGCTTGTGTATATATATTTGTGCATATTTATGTAGCTAGAAGTAATTCTTAGCTGAGATGATCAAAACCTCTTCTTACATGTTTTTTGATGACCATGTTCTGTGTAGTTATGTATTTCTCTGATACTGCTAAAATTCGTGTTCTGTCCTGGCTTTGTGCATACTGGAGGCTTTTATGGTCAGGGGTGATGAACTTCCTCCTCTTCTGACCTCTGTAATAATAATTCTTCCCAAGCTTGTTTAAAGTCCGTATGGGGCAAACATTCCTCCTTCTCACATAAGCTATGGGTAATATTGCAGGAGAAGGGAAGAGTGCTTTTTAAGGTGTCTCAGAATTGCTGATTTGAGGATTGCTGTATTCTTTGAGTATACCCTGTGTGTTATATTACTTGGAAAACTTTTATTCACTAGAAAATACTGAAGAGTGAAAGAATGTTTACTTAACCTTGACATAAAATACTGAAGTTGTGCCAAAACCCCCAAAAAATACACTATCAAAATAAAAACAACATCATTAGAATTATATTTTACAATAAATATCCTCTTGTTTCTGAAGCATCCTAGCCAGTTTCTGCCTTTCTTTTGGAAGAAACTGGAATTTTAAATTACAGGTTTTCTTTGTTGTGGGTAAGCTGCCTTTTCGTTTCCATCTGATGAAAAGTCAGTAGACCAATACTGTCCTTATTTCTGTGGCATCTCAGGCTGAAAATCCTTTGCATTTTGTTTTTTACTAAAAAAGCTTACATTCCTGTCTTCTGCTATATCATATGCTTTGACATAAAACATGATTGAAGAGTTTTCCTTCCTTCTGTGTCCTCAGAGTTTAATATTTTTACTGTATGTGTTAATTAGTATAGGCTCTTCCTCAGACATATAGTTATGAAGTAGTTTGCACCTTTTAATATAACATTTTCTAATTTAAGTTTTTTTCAAAGGGTTTTTTTTTCTAGATTTTTGATGTTTTCTTGTTTCTTTCATGTCTCTAGCCAACAAGGACACTAGTTATAACAAGTATGTCTTCTGAGTAAGTATTAACCATTTTGACTCTTTATTCAGCCCACCATTTAAATTTGAATGTTGGTAATTTTTTTATGCCTATAGAAAATGAAATTTATCTTTGGGCTCTGCACTTTGTTTTGTTCTGCATTCTAGCTAGAAACTTGTTCATACATGTATATGTTGTTGTTATTTGCATTGTATATGTACGGTTTTGTTGCTGTGGTGGAGACTGAAGTAGTTCCATAGGTTAGTTCAACAGGGCTTCAGAGCAATAAAACTAGAATCTTAAGCAAGTTTTGAATTTTTCTGAAGGAAATGTAAATAGTAGTTGTATGTTGATGATCCTTCAGCCCAACACAGCCTTTTCACCATACCTTTTAATTATTTATATTTAAAAGGTTGTAATCTGAAACATCAGTTTCAAATGTTTTATTTCATATGAATAGTTGCAGAATAAATATCAGTTGTAGGCTTTTTAGTGACTTAGTTTCAAAACATTAGAAGCAGCTGCCACTGCATATTTTGGGGGAGAGTTAATAATTTTCTGGCATGCTCTTATCATTCTCTTAGAAGTCTTAAAGCATAAGGAACATCCAACAAAAACACGGTTCCATATTTTATACTACACTTGCTTACAGTTTTTGAATTCTTTTTCAAAACTCAAGATATTTATACTACCCAAAAATCTGTTTCAGGTTTGATATAACTAAATGTTGACAGTTACATAGAAATAAATACTCAGAAGCAGCACTTAGTGGCTATGCTTTCAGACTTTTTTTTGTAAAAGGTTGTCAATACCTATTAACAAGTACACTTATACATGTCAGAAACATAAAATAGAATTAATATTTTTCTTCTATTTAATGTGACGATGCTAATAACACCAGGACTATGAAATGAACTTCACAAGTCATGCAATGCAGGATTGCTGTGGAGGAGGTAAAGATCATCACTACAGTGCAGATAGTAGGGCAAAACAGAGGCTGTGGTCTGCCTAAAAGAGGAGAACAAATCCTGGCTGAGCTAGGGAAATTTTTTTTTTTTTTAAGAGATCATTAATATATTATTTCTTTCATGTTCTTATATGTTGACTTTTCCCACTACCCAATTACTATTTCATTAAATTAAATTGTCTGGGGATAACAATTGCTTTTCTTCAGAACCTTTTCATCAAAGCTGCTTTTGGCTGACTACAATTGTAGGCATTCATCAGCTTGTAAATGGGCGAAGGGAAAAAGACTGCTTCTGAAACGTCTAAAGAACAGAAAACAGTCCTCCAAAACACAACCCAGTGATCAAAGCCAATTCTACTACGCAGTAGCTACAGCCTCAAAAGTGGTTCATTAGAATTTGTATTTTAAGATGCATGAGTTCAATGGTTTCATGGTATTGGGTTTTGAGATTATATTAAGTGCTGCTCACTGATTGACAACCACCAGCTATCTAATTTTCTGATTTAAAAATTCAGTGAAATTTTGCTGTAAATTTTCATCCACCAGTTTTTGCAGCTGTCTCAAGTGTAAACTGGTGAGTTTTCTCTGCAGTTTGTAAAATGTCTTCGATTCAAGACTTGTACAACAGAAATTTTTCTTCTCATTGTAAGGAATTTTGTGTAGACACAGGAAGAACTTAGAAAAGGGTCAGGTAGAGCATGGAGCACTGGCAGGGCCAGCCCCCATGAGTTTCAATTTTGCAAAAACAGTCACTTGTAGGCTATATGAAGGTAAAGCTCACAAAATGAAAAGAGAGAGCTAAGAATTCTAGTAACAATCAAAGCTTTATAGCCAAGGCTAGAATTCATATGGAGAGAGAGTCAGTCACAGGATTTTTTTAAAGTATCTCAACATACAATATCACCTTTTGATTTAATCATGAGATTAATTTGCTGCACTGTTTTCACTGTTCATTTTTCTGCTTTAAACTTCTTGAAAAATAGATTGCTCCAATTTTTGTGAAGAATTTTTTTGCAGTTTTGTTGGGATTCTGCTAAGTAGCGTTTGTTTTAGCTGGGATATTTTGGGAGTTTTAACAGACTTCCTTTCTGTGGAGTTAAATGTAGTGAGAATGAAGCAACGCCAGAGGCTCCTGGAGATGCTCTGAGTGTGCTTGCATTGTGTCTGTGATTAACTCACAAGTTTTGCCTGAAAGGATCACCACCGTGGTAGGTGTGGCTGTGTTCAAGGTTGTGCCTAATTGCTTTATCTTGTGTTGCATGGACATTTCCAAGTTAGTGTGGGGAGCAGAGAGGCCACCAGAATTTGGCTTTCATTTACAGATCTTTAAGGATCATTTATAATTGTAAAAATAATAATTAATAAAAGCAGTAAATTGTTATCATGCAGCAGCTTATCTCTAGTGTTACCAAGGTCTTCCTGTTTTCATAATTATATATGAGAGCTCAAATTAGAATTTCAGTTATAGATGGCCATTCTGGAATTTAGATTTAATTTTATATATTTCATTATAATGGTATTTAAGGATAAGTGAATTTTTAATTGAAACACTGGCATAGATGTGTAGGTAGCAAGCCAGATAGAACTTTAGGACTTCTCTCTAAATTTAGACACAGCGTTATTCAGATGCTGAAAATCTGGTGCTTCCTCACGAAAAACTGTTAAATGTGCTGTATCTAAATGTTTACATTTCTTGGTAATATTTTTTTATAGTACTGCAAAAGAAACCAAGAATTAGGCTCTGTTGTGTTGGGCATTGTACACAAACAACATAATAGATAATTCTGCACTCAAAAGCTTTTATTTAAACAGACAAGATAGATGTGGGGGGATAAAGGGCTTTGATGTGCAAGTAGATGTGATTGTGTGATAATGGAAAAGGGTCTGTTAGGACTCTGTGGAGAGGCTGGCGAATTTAGGGCTAGCAAGTGGGTAGGGGCTTAGTGAGAAAAGGATAAAAAATGTTTAGTGGGGAAAGAAACTAGGTGCATTTGAATTCATTTGTGTTGTTTGTATATGCTTTTATAATTCTGCCTTCCTCCATTCAATGTTGCTTTGCAATGGGCTTTTCTACCTTTTCTTCTTTTTAGGAAGCAAAATACAGTAATTCAGGTTGTGAATAAACTTGGAGACTTTTTGTTCTCAAATGAAGTGTGTGAAACAACAAGTCATGTAGTTACTGGGAGTCCTCGTCGTACCTTGAATGTTATGCTGGGAATTGCTCGTGGGTGTTGGATTGTTTCTTATGAATGGGTAAGAAATGCTGTTTAACTTTACTACACAATGAATTAAATTTTGTTTGTATAGCTGAAATATCAACCATGTTTGTGTCCATGTTACGTACAATGGTTCCAATGTTACTCAGGCTTACTTAGAGTTAGTGCAGTTAGGTGAAATTTGTCTGTGTGAAGATCTGTTATTTAGTTACAGTTTTTCAGTGCTTAATTTAACCAAAGTATTCCTGTATTGTACCTCATTATGTATTTTAGAAAGGTCCAAGGTCTTATCTCATGGATGAGAAACTCATGTCCCATACATTATTTTTGGACAGATTAATTTCTGCTCAACATTAGCCAACTCACATTATTCAGATTGAACTTTTTATGTCCTGACATAATATATTTCTGTTATGTTCTGAAATATGTATTGTGTTGAGCATTGGTAAAAATGAAGGGAAATTCTTAGATATTTCACTGCTAGTGGGAAAAAAATGTAAAATAGAAATAGTAGTAACTGGGTGGGGAACTCATCTGTCAGCCCAGGCTTAAACCATCTCAACTGCTCACTGTAATAACAGAGATTAACCACTCAATCTGACATTGCAAATGAGAGTTTCTCAGCTTTCCTCATGTTTCCAGAGCTATAAACCATAGATGTTGAAATTTGTATGGAAATAGCTCTTCATCTTAGACAGAAAAGGGTTGTTGAGTAACTAAATTCGTTTCCTCTTTCGTATAAATACTTTAAAATTTACTTTTGGATGGAAAATAAACTGCTGCCTTTTTGTTTTCAAGACGTCTGGCATTTACCAGTATGAAGCTTGTCCTATATGATATATATGCAGTTATCTGACATTGTTGTAGTATACTTCAGGTTTTTCAGAAGTTCTTGATGATTAATTTCCCTTGGAATAGAGGGTTTGCATCTTTGGTCACCTTAAGGATCCAGTAATGTGCCTTTGTGGCATAAGAAGACTAATAGCATCCTTGGCTGCATTAAGAGGAACATATTTGAGCAGGGGGTTTGAAGAACATCTCCACAGACTCATTCCAGCCTACTATATGATTCCTTGCATCTATTAATTAATGTCTTGGGGTGATTCTATGACCATACTGTATTCCCCATCACCTGCTTGATTTCTAGTGTACCTTTAAATTGCAAAGGGGGGAGAGCGAAGCCGAGAGAACTCTTCAAAGCGGCCAGCTTGACCTTGCAACTAGAATGTTTTGCATTCTTTTCTCTCCCGATTCTGACAACATTTGGTTGGTTGGAGGACTTTTGCTTGCTAGTCTCTTCGGCTTTCAGCGGAGAAGGGACTGTGATCTGCCTCGGTGGCTTCTTTTCCTTTTTGGACTGTTTTTGGCTTGCTTTTCATCTGAGACCGGCTGTCATCTCCGGACCTGCTCGGCGGGACCCGCCAAGGGGGATCGTCGGACCCTGCCTGGCCGGCCCGGCCCAGCTCAGGACTGCAGGTTTTACCTACAGAAAGAACTCTAAAATCTATAGTCCTCTTTTAGGGGACAGGGGAGGGGGTTTCAATATCTTTTTTTTTTCCCGTGACAGCAGGGGGACTCGGTTTTGTTAAATAAATAGTTTTTTTCACTTTCACTTGAGAAATTATTTGCCCGAACCCGTGGGGGAGGTGCTGCCGCGGCCTGCTTGCCTGGCAGGCAGGAGAGAGAGAGAGAGAGACGCCCCTCACGGGTTGTTTCCTCCTGGATTTGTGTCCAAACCGGCACAATTAAATACACTGAATTATCTGTCCCACACTTAGCTTTGTATGGCGCATTAAGTAAGTCACAATATAATTGTCATAAGTTTCTTTTTCATAACAAGGTGCTCAAACATGAAAGCTGCATTCTTCCTTGAGAAAAAGCTTCAAATAACTGCTAAGATAGCTAGAGATGGAGATAAGTTCTACAAAATAGTTTCCTGTCTTTGTACATAAGGCAGTATTGGATAATCAGTATTCCAACAAGTGCTGTCCTAGAATTTCATGGCCCATTTTATGCCCTGCACTTCGGTGAACAAATGCATGGTGAAAACCTCTACCTCTGCTCTTCATAGATCAGTATTGATTGGAAATGTTGTCTTCCTGTCTTATGGTCTACCTTGTAGACTCATCACGGGATCATCTATATCCCTCATATAATACCAATAAGTTGAACGAAATTGTTGCAAGGATTAGTTTGTCCCTGTAGATGTTATTGGATCAAATGCTGATGCTGTTTTCGCTCATTTTATTGAGCTGCTATTTAGACAAAGTTCTGAAGTCACTATGAGAGACGCATGAGAAAGGACTAGAAACGAACTTCAGATCTCCAGATCAAGAGTTTGTTTGATCTTATAGGATCTGCTTATCTGGAAGATGGCTATTTTTAATATTTTTAGAACTGTGCTTATCTCTTTCACAGAGACTGGGTCCAACTTTGCCCATAAATGTGTATTCCCTCAATTTATTTGTATATTTCACTGAAATAAAACAGTGCTTTGAACTTTTTTTAAAAAGTTAACCTGGTTAAATCATATCATGTAAGAGCATTATTGTCTTATTTCTAATTGTGTCAAAGGCATACTTTTGCCATCTTTTTACCCAAATTGGTTAACTAGAGAAGAGAAAACTGAAGCCTTACCTAGCCAGAATGAGGAATTCAGTAGAAAATTAGTCAGCAAAATTTCATTTAAGAAAATAATCTTCTCCTTTTATTGATGCTGCGTAACTCAGTCCTTTAAATGTAATCAATCCTACCATTAGTATTTTCACTGATAAAATAGTTCAAATTGTATAATTAAAATAATCAATCTGGAGAAATTAGTAGTACCTTTTAAACATGGTATTTCTTTTGAGCAGTGATGGTTGTCTTTTGGAAGATGTTTATCAGCATTTTAAGAAGCTATTTACCTCTGCCTTTTGGCTTGTAATGTGGAGATAATTTAGGCTGAAGTGGTTTTTTTCTTCTGAGAAAAACTTTAAATGTTATTTTTAAAGATGGATGTTGGAGAAATACCAAATTTACCATCAGACATTTAATCTTCACAGAACTCCATTTACATTTTCAAGGTGAATTATTCAAGTACAAGTACCATATGATCATTCAGTGTGCTAGCTGGATAAGTAAGAGACCTTAAATAATAACTAATCAAATAGTGTGTTTTCATACCCTTGAGAACTTGCTGTTTGCTATACCTTTTCCTATATGTTGCGAATAAAAGAACATAGCTGATTTGGATATGCAGATGAAAATTCTTCCCCAAGGCTAAACTTGTAGCTGTGTAACCTGCAGGACACTTGTTGGAGCTCCATGCCATACAGGTTGCATGCTGCCGAGTTAGATAAAATAGCCCAGACTTGAGCATGAAGTAACAGAAGATTAATCAATTTGATTCTAGAGTCCAAAGCCAAAGGAAAATATTCTTTGAATGTGTAAGAAGTCCGCAGAAA
The DNA here is from genome assembly GCA_013398955.1 of Callaeas wilsoni. Lineage (NCBI taxonomy): Eukaryota > Metazoa > Chordata > Aves > Passeriformes > Callaeidae > Callaeas > Callaeas wilsoni. The sequence goes on along the minus strand of VWPU01018455.1, from coordinate 48,908 downwards.
AACTATGCTTTTCTCTTCTCACTCTTCTCTTCCCTCCCTGTATCCTCCTAACTTTTGTTCTCCATGACCAGCAAGACTATATTTTACTAGAATCTGATGCATTCTTAATATCTCAATGTTATCCTGTATTTTCCTTACTTCTGATACTCCTATATCCAGTATTCATATCTGATCCGTAGTGTACTGCTTTATCTTTACATTTTAAGCTAACTCTCTTGTAACTGCATGTTTGAAAACTTCTAGATAGCTCTTTCTTCTCAATAGAAACACACATTCTGAAGTATTTCAGCTAAGAATAATATTGCAGATCATAACTTCTTTTTGAATTACATGAATCTGAAGCATTTTTTGGTGTTGCTATGAAAATATACTGGTTGAAAATTTGCCAAAGTCAGAAGCAAACTTTCAGTGACTTGGAATGGACAGCTCTTCTCTTTGTTTTCATGAAAACTGAATGTTTTAGTGAGTGGTGACCTAATTATTTACTGCAGGACCTGTTCATGAACTCAGTATCCAATTTTCTTTTTATCTAGGAAAGTAGATACAATGCCTTTGTACTCAATTCCAGAACCATGATAGACAAGCATTAATCCATCTTTCGTTAAGACAAACAAATTTCATTTCTAAACAAAATTCTGTAAATACTACAAGGGTTGATAAAGGTCGTTGCTGTAGAATTGGCCTGGAAAATGAAATAGGATTACTTAATCATAACTAATCTTTTGGGTTTATATTTTAATCTACTTCGGTTGTTTTCCAGCTACTTTTGATACAAACATGATTTTGGTACTATAAGGACGTGATGTATATGTAACACAGCATGGTACATCTGTTCCTGCTCAAGTTTATTTATGAAGAATTTCTTTTAATGTAGTATGTCTCCATGAATTTTATTAAAGTTACAATTTTTTTGGTTCAGTTAAAGTTGATTTATATTGTGATTAAAAGAGAAATTACTCACATTAACAAGTTTATTTTCAATAAATACATATAGCTATAAGTATAAAGCTAAGAGGCTTTGATATTCTTACTGTAAATTGTTAAAAGTAATTGTCAAAAATATACACAGGTACCACCCTAAAATTTATAACTTACAATCCTAAGTTGCAGTCTTAACTGTATTTTTTAAGAAATTACAATACTTTTCTCAGCTGAACACTGCAATGCATTATCAGGTTTTGAATATTTTTTAAAGGTCATTGATTTATGAATGCACTTAACTCTTATTTTTATGTTTGGTATGATATAATGACTCTAGAAATTATTTTCTCTTTTAAACAGCTGTTGCACTTTCAAATATTTGATTGTTCTTTTTCTAAAAGTAAACATAATATTCTTTGGATATTTTGTAATCAAGCTTAGCAATAAGTCTAAAGATATGCTGCTTTTTATTGTCGTCAAAAAATCACTCTTCCTTTCCAATAGCCTGCAAAATTGGACACCGCATGAGTCAAACATCACTTGTCACATCACACATGACACCACCTTTTGTAGAAGTTCACATTAGAGGTTGTTGGTTTCCCTGAAAGTCATCAGGCATAAGATACTTTGGACTGAAAACTATAGAACATATTTAGAAAATAATTTTGTTGTGAAAACCGAATTTGCAATTTACTTCTTGTAGAAACAGATTTGGGGCAAAAGAGCCCTTTAAGGAAACTTATTTTCTTACATACAATTAGGCCATTTTATAAGATTTACATTGTTAGTTTATGATCAATCTGTTCAGCTTAGACTTTTCCATTAGTGAGCTGTAACATTGTAAAGGATAATTTTACCTTGCTCAGTATATATAATGCCAGTTTAATCTACGGGGAATATTTCATAGGCTTGCTCACAAGTTTTATGAAGTAACATTTTATAATTTATATTAAAACTAATAATATTTTCATTTGTATGGCAGAGTATTTCAGTTATTGTGAATCAAGCATGGGAATAATTTCAGACACTGATGAAATTCAGCTTGTTCTAAGATGAATAATGACAGCTGTTTAATAGTGCATGGCTGTGCTAACAGACCTCATCTATTTGAAAGGGCTAGAGAGCTATTTAGGGAAAATATGAGAGAGGTAGAATTATCCTAAACCAGGGATTTGCTTTCTTATAAATTCCATATATCCCATTTTGGCTGTATATATATGCTTCTTGTTCAGTTAGCTTCACTTGCTCTAGGAGCAACAGGGTGTCTCACTGGTAACATTGACATTTTTGAACTTAAGGGGTACCAGATGGCAACTACAGAAGAGATGTTGTGAAGCTCAAATACCTGTGAAAGGGAAAAGTTGTTGAATTGAGTGACGGTGGACAAACTTGGCGAAGATATCAGTGTTTTACCGCTATGCAAAGCTTCATGGCTCACCACTCATAAAACCAATAAGGAAAAAAATCTCATCTTCCATCAGACTGGGATTCAGAATTTAGACTATCTACAAATTAGGAGTAGAATGTCCTTTATATGACTCAAGGTCAGAGCCAATGTAGGAACTTTGTCTTTTTCCATCTTCCCATGAGGACAGTGCTTTTTACCAATTGAGAGATAGTATTTCAATACTCTCCATGGGGCTTTTAATATTATAGTCAACCAACTGCAAGTTACGATAAATTGTTCTGAAGAATGTTTAGAAAATCAATCCATAAAAAATGCTGGATGGAGTAGTTTTGGGAAAGTTTTACTGAAAAAAAAATTTAAATACTGTATTTCAGAAATTGGAAATACAACCATTTTAAGTAGGTTTTTTTCTGCTAACCATTTGTTGCTGGTCCTGATGGGAACAGAAGTCTGCAAGTGGTCCACAGTTTTAGGATTACTAGTCTCTAAAGATCATATTGATCCAGTTTTTCAGAGCTCAGTTGAACACAAATGATTATGTATTTTCTAGAGAGTCAGTATTCTGCAGTCTTTTTGTGCTCTAGAGTATGACACTGGCAAAGGAGGATACCAAGGAGAAAGAAATTGAGTCATTCCTCTTTTCAGGATGATTTATATATGTAATGTGGATTCTATGCAATAGTTGCATAATCCTTGTAGTACTAGGGGTTCAGTATTGTTTGACATCTTCATTTATGATCTGGATGATGGGGAAGAAGCACCCTCAGCAAGTTTGCAGATGTTAGAAAACTATGAGGGATGTTTGATACACCAGATGGATGTTCCTGTTCAGAGGGACTTTGACAAGTTGGAGAAAGGAGCCAACAGGAACCTGATGAAATTCAATGATTACTGAACTGAGAGAACAGAACTGATATATTACGACTTACTTTTTCAAATTTTTGCTATATGTATTGTGATTAAAAAATAGTTGACTTTTCTAATATCCTCACAATGTTGTAAAATTTAATAATTGCATGTGCAGAGAAGTATGACTGATATTTCAGTGGTTTGTTTTAATCGTAAAATTTGTATCTTTCTGATTTATTGATTTTTCAGCAAATCATTTGGTTTGGGTAAATGGAATAGCAAACCAGGTATTGTAACGGCACTGTCACTTCTAATTACACATTTGAAAAGTTTGTTTTAGAAATTTTAAGATTCTACTTACCTCTTATTTTATTTTAGGTTCTGTGGTCTTTGGAAGTAGGCCATTGGATCTCAGAGGAACCATATGAGCTTTCATCCAGCTTCCCTGCAGCTCCTGTAAGTTTAATGGTCCCTTAAACTTGTGAACCTTGTTTATCTGGGAAATGATTTGCCCTCTAAATAGGTTTTGTGAATAAGAAAGCCTACTAGAAAAATATTTTTTTAAAGCAGATACTGTAAGGAGTTATTTTCTTCTTCATCCACTACTTTTTGAAGTGTGTGCAAAAACTTTGGCACACATGGAAAATGCAAAATATTGATTCACCAATTAACACCTGAATAAATCAGCATCTTACTGAAGTATAAATGTACTTTAATTTTATTTCTATCTGTACCTGTATACAAACTGGAGAGGCATGTTATTGCCAAATGGAAAGATTTGCTGTTCATGGACTCAGTTTTTTTGGCCCAGAAATTACTTGGGCAGTGGAAAATTACTGTGGTCTTCTAGAACTGCTAAGTAGGAAAAAATGAAGCATTTTTCCTGCTTCTAATAATCATTCTCAAGTACTGAATTGGGAACTAGTGCAAAAGTGGGTATGTGGGGGCATGATGTAGCTGTGTAGACCCTGGTGCTCTTCATGTATTGTAATTAATTAAACAGGAATTTTATTTTGGTTTTCAAACAAGTAGAATTCTAGCTGGTTACTAGTCAATCATTCCAATAATTTTCCCTCCACTAAATTAGTGTCTGAAATTTATTTCTCAAAGTTTCATACAGGCTTTGAAGAAAGTACAGTTAATGGGGTATGAAATTTATTTTTACTGTAATTTTATTAGCTCTTAAGAACTTCTGTTTAACATTCTTTTGAAATCTATAACTTATGTAAATTTACATATTCAACATGAAGCTTTATTTCATGATTGTAAGTTGTATGTTCTCAAAGTTTAGGGAAACTGTAGCAGTTATTCTCAAATAAGTCTAAAGAAATTAAATAACCATTATAATTTCATGTTTTCTAAAAGGAGAAAGTAGATTGTTTTATATAGCAAATACAGTAAGAATGGTAAAAATTACTGTGAAAAATAAATAAGAAGCATGTTCTTTTTTTTCCCCTTTTCTGTGTTTCTAGGAAAAAATCTGAATTTCATGTTAAGTTGCTTTGAGTTTTCTGTTTCTTTTCAGACTACCTTGATTAATAACAAAGTATGCTATCAGTAACAACATACATAGCATTCTTTAGAAGTGATTCCTCTTGAGGTTGTTTTTTAGATTCCATTTAGAGGTTTTATTCCTGAAGCAGAAGTAAGGAGAATTTGAGAGATGGTGAGAATGTACAATTGAGGGAGGCTAGGGTTGTGCTACGAACCTGAATCACTTCTATTTGCAATGGGCTGTTCTTGCAAAGGAACAAAGTTGGTGTCCAAGGCAGTATTTCCATTACCATTCCAATCATTCCCTTATTTAGTCACTCTCATTTCTTACTGTGACAGATACCTTTCTTTTTTTGAAGATGCAATTATTATTTGAGCATGAATGGTGTTTTTATTCGCTTTTTTTTCTTGTTTCTTTCCTGCTTCCTAAAAAATACTTACAGAAAATGGAAGTGCATTCTAGTTTCACATACTGTTTATTTGATTACAGGAAGGAATTAAAAGTAGGGATTACCTTGCTATTATGTTTCAGTTGTTTGTACCAAGTCCAAAGCAGTTCTCACAGCCTTCTGTTTCCTATTATTGCCTTCCTTCTGACATGTCCTCCTGTCGCTTCACTTTGGTGTTTGGAGTTCAAACCATGCAATCTTCTTTAGATGAAATGTCATTTAAAGACATATTCCCTTTAAAATTTTACATTTGTGTTGATAAATTGATCCTTTTTCCTCCAAAATTAAGTCTCATGAAACAATTGATCCATTCAATGTCTACATAAGTATTTTTTATCACTTTCCCAGAACAGTCATCAGAAAGACTCAAATTCTATAAACATTTTTTCAACAAATCAAAACTAGCCATGCAATATTAAAATTTTTTTGTCATACAGGGTTTTCTTACTAAAATAAAGCAAGTTAGTGTCAACCAGAAGTTAGCACTACTTTTCTTTGCCAGGTTGAGCATTCAGGTTCTCTCATGGTTTTTAAGAACATTTTGGAGGATTGTTTGTTTGTTTGTTTGTTTGTTTTGTTAGCTTTTTTTTTCTCTTTGACACACATTTGCAGTGAAGAAAAATGGTGGTGGTATGAGTGGTAGAGTACTCTGACAGCACCTAAAATGATTGTCAGTATAAAATGGAGAGATTTATTCCATCTTTCTCAAAACCATTTACTGTTTTCAAGATAGAATCATAGAATCATCAAGGTTGGGAGAAACCTACAGGATCATCCAGTCCAACTGTCCACCCAGCACTTCCACTGTAACCTCTGAACATCACCCACCAGATCCAGATGCCTCTTGAACACCTCCAGGGATAGTGACTCCACGACCTCTCTGGGCAACCTATTCCAATGCCTGACCACTGTAACACTGAAAAATTTTTCTAATATCTAATCTGAATCTCCCCTGTCTCAGATTAAGGCCATTTCTTCTGGGCCTGTCATTGCCAGCACAGCAGAAGAGAGACCAGACCCCACCTCACTACAACCTCCCTTCAGGTGATTGTAGGGAGTGATGAGGTCCCGCCTGAGCCTCCTCTTCTCCATCTAAACAACCCCAGATCCCTCACCCCCTCCTCATAAGATATTTTTTCTAGACCCTTCACAAGCCTTGTTACCCTTACAATACCTTTTGTTAAGTTAGCTTCTGGAAATATGTCTAGGGTTTCTGTTTCGTTTTGGGTTAAGTTCTTGCATTGTAACTAATTCAGTCATCTGCTGAAATCAAAGTTCTACAAAAATATTAGGCAAAGAATAAGCATGAGAATTAAAAGCTAAACTTAATTTGGAGAAAAACCTCCACCGAATTATTGTGATGTATGAAGAAATATCTTCTCAATCTGAATTGCACTGTTTAGTACACAATTTTAAAGCACAGAGTAGTAAAATGAAGGAGAAAAAAAAAAAAAAGCAGAGATCACCCAGTAGAGTAATTTATTCACATTGTGGCATACATTGAGGGCCTACCTACAGAGAAATTTTAGGGAGAAGTCCTAACCTTACTGAAAAAAAAGCCGTAGTGTGACCTTAGATAACTTTCAGATTATTTTTCTTCCTGTTCTTAAAATGTAATAATTTTTATCTTAAGTCATAAGCATAAATTTAATTGTATCAAAGAACATGCATATGTTTTTCAGTTAGGTTATTTTTACAAAACATATAGATATATTACAGCACCAGGTGATAAATGATTGTCATAGACAACCGGACATCTGGTGTTAATGCCGTTGTCTCGGTTTATAAAATACTGGTCAGTTATTTTACAGGTAAATGACAAGGGAAGAAAAAAAGTGCAATCTTCATAAAAATGTATAGGAACATATGCTATATTGTAATTTGTAGGGGTTTTTGTAATTTAAAGACAGTGACAGAAATAGACTGAACAAATGATGATCTTTGTAAATGGTATTTCCCAAGAATAAATGCAAACTATTTAAATGCTATTTGTCTTCTGTTAAACATAGTCATACAGGCTATTGGAAAAAATCCTCAAATAAGTGTAAGACTTTTTTAGGGCATTATGGGGGGGAAGGATGTATTCCCTAACTACAATATTGAGCTAATTACAGGACAGTATTTTTTATGTACATAAAGGGCACACATGACACAGAAAGATAAATAGTTCTAGATCTAGATAAGTGTTTTATATTAATGTTTAAAGTTCAGTGGTGAGGCAAAATGCATATTCCTAAAACTATTTTAGGGTTTTTTTTCACAGTTCCAGTTATTTACTAACACATACATAACATAAATGATCAGTAAAACAGAGTCCTTCAGTTGTCTGACAGTTTCTTGGATATTCTTTTTATTGAGTCATTTGGCCAAATCACTGTTATATCAGGTTGATGCTTTAGACTTTGTGTCTGGTTGAATAATATGAGCTTTAGCTGATCAAGGCGATTGCAATTCAGGAACTGTACTGAAATGACCCCTTCAGAACACTAGTGCATGTTTCTGGGCTTGAAAAAATGAGACAAGTTGCTTGGTAAAATAAGTCTTTGAAGACTATACAATACATAATTCACATAATGACAAAGCATTTAGAAATCTGCTGGTCGAATCATCATAGTCGTAGCTTTGAGAGAGTATCCCGAGCCCTTCCAGTAGTACCACTTGATCCCGTTAAACTTGTTGTTGTTCTGTCGTAATGGATAATACATTCCATTGAGGTTAGAAGGACCACATGCGTCAAACCACCATCCTGCAAGACAGAAGACAAACATCAGCAGAAGTAATTCTCAAAATAGTATTTAAGGCAACTTTGTTGTCTGGCAATGAGAAAGAAATCTAAATCCAGTTTTTTGTTCTTATGATTTGGAAGTGTCAGTATAAAATACTTGCCCCAAACTCAGGAAAGAAATGTATTTATGTCTCAACTACATATTTTTGAATCTTACACAATGCATTGTATTTGAAAATTGAGAAGGGAAAGTGTTTAATGAATTTATTATCCACATCAAAGATTTCTGACAGTCTGAGGGCACAACACAACTTGAACTATAATGACACTGAGCTGCCTTTGGTTTTATCTACTCTTTGGTAAACTCCTGTTCTTCACAGATTTAAACTCCTTTCTTAATTCTTTCTAGAGGAATTATTCAGTTCTCTGGGCAGGTCAGTTCAAAACCTCCCAGAACCTGGTAAGAAGGAAAAGGAGAAAAAAACAGCCCAAACGTACTTTGTATCCGTATAGTCTTGACTTGTTAGTGAGTCATAAGAAAAAATTATTTTTATTAATAAAATAATATTTTTGTATTTCTGTTATGGTGGCGATAGTGTGCGTGTTCTGTTTTGCAGGGCAGTATTCCAATTATCCTTTTGGATAAACTGAAGCTATCTTTTTTTCTTGCAGCTCATGCTATAGGAAAATGAACAATTGCTTAAGAGATAACAGGAAGAGAAACCAAATTTACAAAGCTGTTGTTTACATTTCAGAATGTGGAATTCTAGATTCACAAATTATATAGAAATAATTATGTAGTTGAAGCTAAAAATACCACCTTGAACTCAAATATAACTAGTGAACAATCATTAGAAAAATGTAGATATATCTGTGGTGTATCTTTACCACTTCATAACTATAATGAAATAAGGAATTAGATTCTTGTATCCTTCTGTGGCATGTGCAGCACACAGCAGCTCTTGGGGTTTTTCTTCTTGGGTAGTTAGAGAAAGGGCTTATGCCTAAAGAATCAGGAGCCATTTCACTGACAAGCTGGATCTATGAAACAGCTTTTTTGCAAGGAGTTGTATTTTGATCTCTGAATGTACCCCATTCCTTGGAAGAGGAATCTGCTGTGTCTCTGTTTAGTTCCACAATTACAGACTTTCTTGTACCCCAATTTCAGGGATTATTTTCCCTCCAGTTTTAACTTCTCTTGTTTTATTTTAACTAACTTTTGTCAAATGGTAAAATACTTCATTTGGAGTCACCACACTAGTATTTCTATCTGTGAGTTTTGAACTTTTTTAACAGTCAAAAATTACTAAGTCAAAATTATCACTATTTATCTCGTAGACAATTTCAGTGCCAATAAAAATAGGAAGACTGAGAAACATAAAAACATTCATACCTCCTGTTAGCATTTGTGAACATTTGCAAATACATTTGTCATTGTCTGCATCCTTTGTGCTAAAATCATTTCCTGGTTGGCTTATACTACTTATTTTGCCCGCTGTCCCAGTAAGTCCTTTAAGGTAAATCCTGTAGAAGTGAGAAATGGAAAAACAATTATTACATGGAAGTTGATGGTAGTTGTCTGCAAAATAATGATGGAATAATTTGCAATAAATATCCTGTTCAAGTAGTTTAATTCTCTTCTGGCCAATGTACTGCTGTAAGCTGTTTTTCAGCACCATGTTTTCATACGAACAGAAATGGTCAGCACAATATTCTAATGAACATGTGTTTGTTCATGTCATATTAGAAGAAAATGAGAGCAAGTAGATAGTAACTTCTAGGATTTTTCATACAGATCATGTATTTATTAATACTGAAAGTACATTGTTGCACTTCAATGCAACAGGACATGCAATTATTTTTACTGCATTCAAAAGTTTAAACCAAAACTTTTTTGATTCCTATTTTGCTGTTAGTACAACACAGCAATTTAGCATTACAACCTCGCATATATGAGATAACAGCCTTATGAGGAGTATTAATTATCAACTAGTAAATAATAATTTAGAATTTTCTCAATATTTCCCTTTCCACTGTCCTAATTACTCATCCTTTTCACATCGTTCATAAATTTTAGTGTTAACTCATCACAAGTATTTCAGTTTGCTTCAATGCCCTGGCAAGGTAAGCTTTCAGTGAGGCTGCTGCTGTTGGGATCTGCTTGCACGGGTGCCACTGCAGTCTCTGCGGGGAGAGACACAAGGCACTGAACGGGGCAGGGCAATTACACAGCTGTTCCTGTGTTACCTGGAATTGGAAGGACTTGAACCCTCTGCTCCCACAGTATCTTTTTGGTGATTGAATTTCTGTATCAAATAACTCATGCTTCTCAGAGGTATTCTATTTTTTTAAAGACTGACTCTCTGAGTAGAAGTAACTTGTCCCCCAGTCTTCATCTTGCATGTAATTCTCTGCTTATGATAGAAGTTGTCTTTGGTAGTTTAACAGATTATTTTAACCCATTTTATATTCCCTATTTTAAAATATAATTAATTAATTAATTTGTATTCATTTAGGTTTCAAAAGATCAGTTCATTACAGATTTGCTTTAAAAAATTACTAGTTTTTCTTAAGATGAGCTCAAAATTATGTAAGCCAATTTCTAACATAAATTATATTAAAGGTTCCAAGTATAATGTATGAGCCTAGGCTGGGTCTTCAAGTATCATTTGAAGTCTAACATAAGCATAGTATTATTTACTTATGATTAATAATAAATTTTTAAAGGTACAGTTTAGTATAACAGAAGATGAGAGGCAGTGGATGGAAATTGAAATGAGATGTTCTGACTGGATAGCAGAAAAACTTTTTACCATGAGGAAAGACAAGTAGGTTGTGCCATCTCCACCTTTGAAGGTTATCAGGACCCAAATGAAAAACCCTGAGCAACCTGGTTTGACTTCATAGCTGTGAGATTAGAAAGTTTAATTCAAATAAAGTCCATTCTGATCTCAGTTTAATATGAAGAAATTTCAGTTTTATGGCCCAACTCATAATCTTTCCAGCATTCAGAATGTATTAATCTTTTTCATGTACTGGATCACAGAATCATAGAATTGTTTGAGTTGGAAGGGACCTTCAAGATCATCTAGATCCAACCCCTTTGCTGTGGGCAGGGACACCTTCCACTAGATCAGGTTGCTCAAAGCCCCATTCAGCCTGGCCTTGAACACTGGCAAGGATGGGGCATGGAAGATGTTCTTAACTGAATACTTTCTTTGGGTTTTTTTCTTTTTCGTAATGGTAAATATATTCTTTAAACCACTCAATTTTATGATGAATTCCTTGTTTGGTTTCATATTTTAATAAAATTGCTTCTACCATCTTAGTTTTCAGTAATTATCTTTTAATATTATAAATGGACATGGGTAATCACCCATTTTGCAAAGGTTGCCTTTCTAAGTATCTTAAAGTATTACTTTAAAAAATCTCTGCTGTAGATTCTGACTGTTTCCAGATGAAAAAATATTTACTTTGGAGTAGAGACAACTAAATACTACCAAGGCATTAAGATCTAACATTTTGTGGGGAGCAGATGCTGATAGTTTTGAATTGCTTTGTTTGCAAAGAAGACCTGAGTTGAAATAACAGCATCAGTTCTCTCAGGTGTCAGGCTGACTTTATTTACAACAAATAGCTGCTAGAGATCTTGGAGAAATTCATGAAAATGCAGACAATTTTTCTGTCCAGTCACCCAAAGCTCCGTGAATCTGTAAGACTCTTACAAAGAAACATTTCATGGACCATGTAGTAGGAAGGCATCTGTTATACTGTGAAGTCTTTAGTTGCTTCTATAATAAATCAAACTATTTATTGCATTTACAGAGACCCTGGTGAATGAACTATGAACTGCACATATATTTCAGCTGTGGCCGATGCTATTTCAAAATGTGTAATACTATGATACTATTTAAAGTGTACAATACTGTGATAATATTTACATAAAATATTTATTTAAAATTTGTATTATTCCTTATTTTAACCAAGAATTAAGAAGAAATTGTGAACCTTTACATTTTACAGGATTAGAGCATAAATAATAGGTCCCTTAAAATTTGGTGTTTAAACTGACAAGTTGGTGGTGGGCGAAATGTACATTTGCTCCATTTTCACAGGTAGGAGAGTTATTGAGAATCTAAGCCAGTGGGTCATGGAAGGCTAAGGCCACATCACCTCAGTGTTCTCTTTATGACAACAGAGCAGTTCCTAGAAGCCACTGACACGGGAAATCCTTGCAGTATAATTCATCTTAGTCATCCACCTTCCAAAAATGTATTTATTGTAGCGAATCAGGCTTTGATAGCACCTGCAGACAGGTTCCTATTGTCCTAATGACTGTGCACTGTCACCCACTATATTGGCACATGTATCCTATCTTATTCCATACTATCTCATCATCCTTGAATTTTATGTGTTATACTCACCCAGGATGCACTAGTAAAATGCAAATTTTCTACTCTGGAAAAAGAAAATTTTTTTTTAGGCAAGAGATGAAAAATGGAGAAAACATTTTCTGAATGAACTGGAAAATAGTCATGATTTGTATGAAATAAGGCCATGCATCTACACAGTTTAGAAAGATTACTATCAGAAATTTCTTTTACTTAGATCTGATTTTTCTGCTTACCTGTATTTTTGTTCTTCACTTGCTAGAGAGAAGTGATCATACAATGAATATGCCTCATTTCCTTCCCAGTCTTTCAGTTGTATTTTAAGAACATAACGCTTCTGATTAGTCAGTTGAGAAACAAAGTCATTTCCCAGCCAGTACTCCCCAGCAGGATCACCAAATCCCTGTAATTCAAGTTGTATATTTAAATAGCTTTGTTTGGGTGGGGTTTTTTTTCCTTTGAGTTTTAAATGATCACTTTATCAGTTTTTAAGTTTAATCATTTTCAGCCTGGCAACTAAGAATTTTACTGTGTTCATGAAGGTTATTGATCTGTAATATTTCAAAAAGTTGATTTCAGCAAGGACAAGCTCAGGAGTCTGAAACAGTGAATCAATATTACTTAGTAGATTTGGAGCAGTTCCTACTGTTGCCACTAGAAACACAAATATAAACAACTCAAAAAATGTAGACATATGATGGAACAGTTGATTAAAAAAAAGTAAGGTTTCTCTTTAAAAACAAACATCACACTTGCGAGTCTGCTTAGGCAAACAACTTACACTACTCTGACATTTTCAAAATGAGCATCTGAGGACAAAGACAACTTTTTAAAGTTGCTTACATTCTAAGGATGCTATTAATATAACTTTAGCATGTTAGATTTCAAATAATAAGAACAGCTGATATTAAGGCTTCAGAGAACATTGTTTACCATCTTGTACTCTTTCCATGTCCGGTGGAAGTCCACACTGCCATCTTCTCGTTTCTGAATAACTGTCCAACCTCCTCCACCAGTTTCCATGTCACAGTAGGCCTACCAGAGTAAGCATGTAACAGCCTAAGTTCATGCAGTCACAGCAAAACAAAACCAGAAATCATGTAATTTGCATCATTCTATATAGTGGCAAGTCGTGTGCAAAATATGAGTTAACCTAAAAATGCAAGTTTTCATAGCTTTCATACAAATCAGTTGTGGTTGCCCACAAATAAATATGATTCCTCAGTATATATCACACTTAACAGAATACCTAAACAAATGACACCTTTCACTTCTCCATCTTTTTTGTGAGAGATCCATTCAAATTTCCCATGACTTGTCAGTTTATAGATACTGTTAAATTCAGGCAATGAACAAACTGAAATAAATTTTTATTATCACAGTCATTGTTCAGTGCCTTTGCAAATGGTCTGACCCCAAAGTTAAATATAAGTTATTATCTGAAAATTGTGTCTTAAAGACCTGTTATTATACAGACTGCAATGAACATCTTCTATGCTTGAACAAAAAGTAACAACTATAAGATGTTTCCAAATACTCATAAATCACCTTTGAATTTACCAAGTTATTGCTAAAAATTTGAAAAGACTGGCATGTAATAAGCAGTTCACTGAACTCAGTTTTAGAATACCAAATAAATGCATCCCTGACACAGTAAAATTCAAGTTTATAGGTGACCTGTTCAATCAGTCTCCCAGATTAAATCACTTCAGTGTCAGAGGTGAAAGGTATTACTGAAAGTGCCAATATACTGGGGAGATGCTGATGGGAAAGAAATCTTTTGAAAATTAATGGGAATTTTGGAGTGATGTTTGGGAGAATTAGGGGATAAATTAACAATAAAATTTTGTGAATATGAGAATGTTTAGTACAATTTTTCCTGAGAAAGGATTTCAAATTGTTGCATCTAATTCTGCTTTTCTGAACCTAACAGAACTTATAACTAGATATGTGAAGTCAGTGCAGCTAAGCTAGTGTAAGACAGTACAATGGAAGTCAAACTGAAGTCAGTATCTCTTTAAATTGCATGTTAGTACCAATAATATTTTTAAAAAATATATTTAATTTCTTATACAAGTATTCCTGTTTGGAGAGTTCTCAGTTAATGTTTTCTCATTTGGAAGTTTAATTCTTTTTGACCACCTTCTGCCAAGATACTGAAGTTCAGAGCCTCCTTCCAAATCACTTCACATCTTTGAAAACTTTTGAATTCTAGTTTGAGTATTAAACTACATTAACTTCTAATCTGTATTCTAGATCTTTCATCCAATAAGTGAAGTTGTCTTCCCATTTATAGTAGTATAGGCAAGGTCTGACTTCATACACTTTGATAGGATATTCCATCTGTAGAGTAATTAAATAAATAATTTTCAAAGAAACTAGGCAAGTATTTCGTTATGAATTTGGATATTTCCTTCTTTGTTTAACCGTTCTCTCAGTAGTCTTACTTCTTGCCTAACTGCTGCTTGTCACAATGTGCCTATAAATGCTCCAAATCAGTGACAAATGAGTGACACCGAAGCTGTATGTATTTTTCATCCTCTTCTATGGGAGACTGTCTTATCAGTGTTAGCAGTTAGCAAATTTGAGCTCTTTGAACTGTTAGACATCCTGGAAATTCATTGAAAAAGTATGACGTCAGAGAAGCCAGTTTCCTTCTGTACTGTGGTAGTGCTATGTGTGTCCTTTTGGGAAGGAAAGTGTGATCCTTACTAAGTTTTCAATATAGTTGTCTCTTTTAGGGTATGTGTATTGTACCTATGTTATACACACACATATATATATTTATATAAATCAAGCAGAGTATTTACAGTTCAAGCAGCGTCATATATACTGTTGAAAGGTGTCAGACTTTTGAAGGGAAAGAAAGTCCTTACAGCTGCAAATATCAAAATATTAGTGTTTCAACAGGCTGTAGCACACTGGAAATCCAAAGCACATACTGTACTTTAAGCTTGCAGTAGACTCTGTTCAACATTAGAGAATCACAAGATATTCAGTTGGAGATTTTTAGGGAAGATAAAATAAGGAAAAGCGTTGGATAAGGGATTACTTTTTAAAGTATGCCTTGTGAATGGAATTTAATTCAAAGCAGCAACCTCAATTAATGCTGATGTATGCAATTCCTTACACCTCAAAATCGGATTTTTGTTTGGCTTTACTAACATCTTTATTTAATGACTGGTAAAAATTTGATAACAGTGTATAAATTAATTTAGTTAAAACAAAAATTCCCTTCAAAGGACACGCTGAAGATAAGGTATTGTAAAAGAAGATCAATCTGTTTTAGAAGGCTAACTCATGATGTGTAATGTATATGTGGAAACTAATTTCCACAGGGAGCTATGAAGAGGGATACTAGGAATGGGCTAAAGCAGATGCAGATACTTTTTTTAAGCATCAGTACAAGTTAAAAAGCTGATTTACCAATCATCAAATATCACCGGTTGTAGATAAAGTTGTTGACTCTGAAGCTTCACCCCACTTAAAAGAACAGTATAAGCTGCCAGATGGAAAGCAGTACTGTTTCACCCTCTCTGAAATACATAGTTTTTAACTATGTACAGTGGGAGGCCATGTATTCATTTATATGAGCCATGGGTTCAGTCTGATATTGCTACTGTAGATGTTAATTGATGTTTTTGAATGTTGTGTGCAATTTCCTTTACGCCTATTGTCTAAATTTCAATTTAGTTGGAATTAATACTTTGAAAAATTCAATGCCTTTAAATAGCATTTTATTTTGTTCTAATGAGATTAAAATATAAATAGTGAATGACTGTGAATGTCTTATCATAAAACATTCCTGTTACAGGCAGTATCCATTTTTTAAGTGAATGGTAAGACAACTAGCTCTAATAGACACCATAGATTCTTTGAGATAAATGCTGGGGTACTGCAAATTTGTTCCCAAAGGAAAAAGCAACTCACTAGGAACTGAAAAACATAATGAGAAATTGAAGAAGAGATGACCATAAAAATCTCATGTAGATTTTTCTTACCATCAACAATTTTTAAAAATTTATGTAAATTTGGGAGTATAATTTTTCCATACCAAAAAAAATTTGATGTCAATCAACTCTAAGTCTTTCTCTTAACACTCATTACTAGTACAGAACTTTTCTGACCTTTCAACCTATTCTAGGTTTTATATTCAAAAGAAAGATATGTAACATTTCATAAAACTAGTAAAAATAGATACCAAGATTAGGCAGGCAGCAGGAGTCTTCAAACAGATGCCAAAAAGAATAAAGAGATTAGCCTCTCAAGTTACAACAAATTGGAATGGGGAGTATTTGATGTATCTTGTGAACTGCTTCAGTACTTACAGTTCTAGCAGCTGTAGCACTGTAAGGGGATATTTGGGGTGCAAGGGTTTTCAGACCTACTTTGTAAATGGTAAGGCTCAGGCTGAGTTATCAGGATGAAGAGCCACTGCAGTTTTTATAGCAAAGCAAGTGCAGTCATCACACCTTTGCAGTGAGCCTTTGCATCACTTTCGGCTGTTGTCTGAACACTTTTGAGTCATTATGTTCAATGACTTTTGTATTCTGCTATCTCTATCTCCTAGAGATGTGACTAGATAAGAACTACAGTCTGATTGGTTCGTGAGGTTGCTGTAAGCATAAAACTATTGACTTTTCATAGCTTTGCTTCTGCCATTTTTCCTTGTGTCAGCAGTCTTTTGCTGTTTTCCTCAGTGTTTTTACAAGGACTTAGCTCTTGTCCTGGTGCAGAACAGGAAAGTTTGAAAATATTAATGGAATTAAATAATTGTTTTCCTCTCAGTTGTTATATGCAATTCCTTAGTTTTGGATTATGCTGGGAGACAAATTAGTAACGTGGGATCAGTTACAGATTACACAGAAGTTGTTTATAAGCCTAGTGGGAGGTCAGAAGGTGTTACAAGAGGAAAAGACGAAAACATAAACAGCAGTGCAGCACTTTTGGCAAATAAAAAAGGTCACTCTGTTTCCTGGTCTGAGTAGCCATCCACATCATAAACAGTTGAAAATGGTGTAACGTGTTGATTATCCCTAACCTTCACTTCCCTTGACAACTCCTCTTATGCATTTATATTTGTATAAAAAAATCAGCATCAAGTTATAACTTTTTAGTCTCTTATTTTCAATGCCATACGGTAAGTAAAATCTTCCCTGCCTTTTTCTATCTGAAATGGACAGAATAAGATTTTAATTGTTTAATATTATTAAATGATTGATTTAATACTAAGTGAAATTATTACATTTTAACTACCTTTTTCAACCTAGTAAATTACCAAAATGGGTATTTGCATTAAGTATTTTAAGCCTCCATGTTCAAATATAAAGCATTTGATATTTTATAGTCTAGGAAATTTTTACTTTTGTACTTTTGAAAATGCAGTGTTAAAGTTTATGACAAATTTTTATTCTGTAATATGTCATGCATTTGTGTCTGCTTTTAGCAAATATGCATGCTCTGTATACTATATTTGACAGTAAAATTAAAACCAAAGATAAAAGCTTGTGACAAGTCATAGTAAGAGATCCAAGGAATGTTCTGAGATGTCTAACAAAGACTGCTGCATTCTATTACTTTAGAGATGCAGTAGCTTTCATCTCCTTTAGCTTTTAAAATTGTGATTGTAGATATCTATGCTATTTAAATGCCATTCAGCTTCACGTATAATAAAACACTTCATTGCATCTTATGTAACTAATTTTCTTGTGAAATGGATGTATTTAGACTAGATTATTCCAAAGGAAAACCAGCTTCTTTTTTTTTTCCCCAAGAGAAGCAGACTGCAAATAATTTCTCTAGATTATATCTACAAAAAATTGCAGGTTTTGTCTATTCTATTTTATAGATCTTACCCAAACAAATTGCTTATTTCCTTTAGCTGAGAGCTTTGTAAGTGTAAAGATCACAAGCTGGCTTGGGCTAAATGAAGTTCTGGCACTTCTAAGGCTTGTCACTGGTGAACTTCATTTATAAACCTTTTCTTGGGAAAAAAATGCTTTCTCTGTCAGAGCTTTACCAATTCCTTTTCCACACTGCACCTCTTTTTCCACTGCTTTTTTACATTTTCTGTTAATTTTTCTGATGCAATAAAGTAAAGCCTTAGGAATTCTGTAAAATATTTCATTTTTTGTGTAAAGGAAATGTCTACAGTAGAAATTAGAAAATAAAAACTTCAGAAAATTATTTAGTGTTTGTCTAAGAAATATATTAAGCTTTTTTTTATATTAATATGTTCCTTAGCCTCCTCAGCCTGCTGTGCCTTCATCACTTGAGCCCCACTCCTCCAAATGCTCGCTCCAGTTTTCTGGTTCTTTATCCTCACAATTCACCTGGGATTTTTCTCCCTTTCAGATTCTATTGAGTGTTTAAACTGAATTATACTGTTTGAAGCTTTATCATTTTATTTACTTCAGTAGATGGAGCATCTCTGTCAGGCATCCCATGTATCATCCACTGAGTGCCATTTTTAACTCAAGGTCTCTTCTACAGAGGTATGGCATACTGCTTTAAATTAAATTGACATTGAAGTTCATTTCAGTTAAACACATAGGGGAAAAAAATATCCGTAGAGGAATTTAAACTGATCCAGTGAAACTCCTGCAAACTCACCTTTTATATGAATCAGTAGTAGTATTTTCCAGAGCAGTATTTTCCAGAAAAGTCCTCTCTGTTAGACAGTGTCTGACTGTTAATCTAACTGTTACACAGATGTCCTTAAAACTCTGTGTTACGAAGAACTGAAACCCATGCATGAGTCCAGTACTAGTAGATTGCTTTCATGAGTATAAATCCATGAGTAATCTTTCATGCCCCTTACTTGACCTCCTTTTGCCACCTGAAGAGCCTTGGGCATATCAAGGAACTAAGAACTTAGAGGAGACAGGAGTCTGCTGATCATGCAGAGCAACTCTGTTGGAGTTACAGATATTATAAAGAAATTACAGTACCTTATTGATTTAATTACATTAATTATGTGGAAAAAAGAGTGGAATTCTGGCATGATGAAGCAAACAACAAAATGTTATTCATTTCAACTGAGCCAAGATTTCACCTGAAGGACTTTTTTCTTCCTGTGAGATACTCAGATCTAGGAGTGATGAAATGCTTATAAAAAAACGTGGTAAGTAGTAAACTTCACTATTAAGTAGCCTTTAAAATAGCATGTTCACCAGATCAAATAACTTTTAACATGCAGTATGCCTAGGTAGCTCTTTATAGTCATCCTACCTTCTTCTCTTGTGCAGTGTTTGAAACTGTTAAAGTGTAGATTCCACTTGTTGTCAGTCCAGATTTGAAAGCTTCAGCACAGTCTTTGAAGCTGATTTGCTCCTCTTTGGCTATGAAGTTGTTCTTAGCTGTTAAAAATAGAATAGAAATTGAAGGCATTAAGAGGAGATGAATGAAAGTTACTAAGAATCAGTTTATGGTGTAATTGGCTTAAAGCAGTTCCAAAAAATATTTCTGGCCCTGAAAGAAATGACAAATCAAGGTACTTATTATGTGTGTTGTTACTCTGTATGATTTAGAGACATTATTCTGATAGGACTTTGGTTGTTTGATAGGTTGAAAAGTGTCAACATTTATAAATATGTTGAATGAGAAAACTCAGGATATTGCATCTCATTCAGCTGAACAGTTTCTTCTTCCACTCATTGCCCTGGCTGGACTCCTACATGCATTACAACCTATGCATGCATTAACTACTGTTACATACATACCTAAGTAGCAAATTATTATGTTAATAATGACTTTTGGCCAGTAGTCTAATATTGTGAAATGAGTTATGAAACCTTTTATAATGCAGCAGACTGGTGGTGATGCCTTGTCGAGGCTGACCTGGAACAGAGGCTAGACAGAGTTAAAGGATAAAGGGTAGGGATTTATTGAAAGGCCTTCACAGGGTACACCTTGGGCACTGCAGGAGTCTCACAGAGACTACACCCAAGATGGACGACAGTCACACGTTTTTCGGACAGATATAAGTTTTTGTCCATTTGCATATCAGAGGTTAATTGTCCAATTACAGCTTCAGGCAGTGGAGTCCCATTCTCTTAGTTTGCTCCCCCCCAACTCACTTTTATTTACATGTCTCGGGGCCTGAAACAGTGAGGTGTCCTTGATTCTCAGGCCTAGATAGGAATTGTTGTGTCTGACCAAAATGGGAAAAGCAGAAGTTAACACTCTATATGGAGTTTAGAGTTATACACTAAAGAATTGCAGGATTACAAATATATAAAAATATAAAAGCTAAAGTCCTAAGGCATCAGTGGAACTACTCTTATGAAGTCTTACGTGCTTTTTTTGCCCCTGTGCTGAGCAGGAACAACTTTGTATGTACCAAGCTGAAGCTTGGTAACTCAGCCCAACTCACTAAAGAGACATACCTTATGGAATTCATGTGTATAACAAATACATTTTCATATGTCTAAGCCTTCTTATTCAACAGAACAATCTAAGGCTCATCTTTTTGTTCAGTTCTTTATTAACTATGGAGGTTGGAATTTCCTGGCATTTCGCCTGCTGACTGATATTTCATATTTGACCCTTTTGGGGTTGGTTCTGTGTATTTTCCCTTTTAATTTGATCTAACAATCACAGTCAGTTACTACAAATGTTTAGGTGCCATATAAATACATGTTTATATTACAGTTGCTTATTATGTTCTTTTTAGTTCGCTTATTCATTATTTACCTGTTTAAGTGCTTTGCCTTAAATAGAAAAATAACACATTCACTGTTTTAATTGCTTTTCCACACTCTATTGTTTGCATACTGTCTTAGAAGCTTTCCCTGCTAATTTTGTCTTTTTGGCAAACACTCATTATTTTTTCCACTCTGGCTTTAATGGTGCTGTAGCCAACATGACTTTGACTTGTTTACTTATTTGTGCACTAGCATAGAAGATAACATCAGCAGGAACATGTACAGCCTTGGTATTTAAGGGAATAGCGTCAGTTATTAAGACAAAAAAACTTGGAATTTACTTTGTTTAGAAAAACCTACGATATCATAATATATAGGACAATACTGAAAGTGAGGACTTCCAAACACCCTTTTCCTTTTCTGTGATCCACCTTACAGTAATGTATCATAGACTACCTATACTGTCTTTTAAGTTGTAAGGACAACTTTCAACATTTTTTCCTAGCGTTTAATTTTAAATCCTTTCTTCAGGGGTTCTGTATGCTTGTGTATTTTCAGCCCTGAGAACTTTACAAGCAACTGTGCCAGATTCTACACTCTTTTAGAGCAGCTTCTTAATCTGTCCAAGTTCCATATCAGACATGAAATTCAAGGCAGGGAATGTTTAAATCCTGTATAGCTATAACTTTCCGTTTATGGTTTGTGTAGGTTTTTTATGGAGCACGTGAATCTGCATAAATCTGAAAGCTATGCTTGGTAGCTATGATTTGTTGCAGGGTTGTCAGGCATTTAGGGGTGAGATTATTGCCTATAAAGTTTGCTAGGCTGAGAGATTTTTAGGATGAACAAGGAAACCTTGGTGAAGAACTTTTGGGAGTACCTGCTGCCCTGGCATGGTGCTTTCTGGTTTTGGGGGCTAAAAACTATGCCTGTGGTGATTCCTTTGCCTTTAGTAGCCACTATAATTCATCCTTTCTTTGATAAACTCCATGTGCGTAAAGCAATGAGAGGTGGCAGAAACAATCTCTGTGAGCCAGGAAGAAAAGTTGCAGGCCTACAATATGCAGTCTCACCTAGATACATGGTCAAGGGAGTGTATATTGCCACACATGTGACTGCCATGTGAGATGAATGATACTTGGCATCTCTGTATTTTGTTGAACCACTGGAGAATTGGTTGGGAAGATAAACAAACCAGAGAAGATAAACAAAATGTTGAAAAGAAATCACATAAACGTCCTTGTTTCTCTCATCCCCTTAAAAGTAGGTTAATTAACTCAGATGCAGAATTTAAGGCAAAAAATACAGAGTTTTTGAGAAGCAGAAGTGTGTCAGAGCTAGTTGTAAGACTATAGGTACTAATGTACACAAATTAGGAGATAGCACTGAAATGATATAAGCATGTTTGCTTTAACTTACAGTTTGGTGTCGATATCATAGTAAGCAAGCTATGAACCGTTTCCATCAGATCATGTTGCTGTTTTTGCAGAACTGAGTTATTTACTGTAGCTGTAACTAACTGTTTTTCTAGTTCTTCTATAATAGAATTCTGTCTAGCTACCAGGACTTGAAGCTGATCTTTTTCATCTTTTATTGACTTCAGCTGAAGCATGTGCTTGTCTTCCATCTCAAGAACTCTTTTTTCTAGAAAGCTAAATAAAAGATTACAGTTAGGCTCCCCAGAAACAATTTTGAGCTCATGTCAAGAGAATCAAGCATGTTGTATAAGTTTCTTTCTTCATAAATGCTCAACTTCATTCTCTGATACTATGCAAGCAGTAGACAACTAAATGAAAGTTTAGTTTGATACATATGTTTTAATTTATTATACAAGTGCACTAATAAACATTATCTATTACAGTGTGTATTGCAGGCTTTAAAAATGTAATAATTGGGTGTTTGATAAATCAACATTATTAAAGGAAAGATAAAGTGATTAAGTTTTCATGGGTTTACCCTATTAAAAGATGAAACTTATTTAAAGATGTAACTATGAACATTTCAAATATCCTATAATAAAATACATACTTAACATAAATGTTATGGCATTAAGACAGGGAAACGTGCAAATAGTTACTTGAAGATGTGTTAGCCTTCTCCAGTTTTGGAGCTGGTATTAATAGGGAACTGGCTGGGAACATTATTTCACTGCTAATTGTTCTGATATATACTCTGAGAAAGATGATGTTAAGAGATGCATAGCCAGAAGAGAGAAGTTCACCTAAAAGCCATTGCTGTTACTGAAAAAAAATCCTGAACCTTATATATAATTATGTTTCAAGCAGATTAGTTCAATGCAGATTGTATTTTGTTAGGTGAGAAACAATGCTTTTGTGTTTTATGTGGATGTTACAAGGGTAGTCTAAAGTCTGCTGAGTTCAACACCAAAAAACATGACCTTTTAAAAATCAGTATTTCCTTTGCTTTTCATTTGATAAAGATGCTTGTTTTTCTTTAACTGGTAGATTAAACCTTTAGGGAACATACATAAATGTAGTAGAGTAGTGAACAAAAATGTCAAAACATGTCTCCTGGGTTTCTTAAGCTAATTCTTTCAAAGAAAAAGCACTTTGCACATATGGTTCTCATTGAAAAACATTGCTTTGAAGGAGAAAACTTACTGTTATTGCTGCTTTTAGATTTCTCTGTAAACTATTTATTGCCAAAAGTAAAATAAGACCGTGGTGATATGAAAACGAAACTAGCTGAAAAAAGGTATGAGCCTTTGGACCACAGCCGAGTACAGAAAAAGATAGGAGTAATAGTTGGATATTGGTCAATTTCAAAAAATTGACTCTTAAGGAACATTGAATATGATTAGTGTTTTATTTTTCTTACTACATTAGATAAAAATTGTAGCAATGACCTGGTTAATCGTTGGGATAGCTGTGTACTACATGTGTACTACTACTACTCCAAAATAAAATTCTGGAGATGTGGTTACACTCAGTTTGTTTGAATCAGGTTACATCAAATTCACGTGGATAAGTCTAAAGAATATCAGTTGGGTACAACTGAAGTACTGTTTCAGTTTTAGCCTTAAGTTCCTCATATGAAGGAGAACTTAAATAGTGAAGAACAATATATAAATGGAATACAAGAATAAACCTGCATGCATCTCCTAGGCTTTAAGTAATATATGACCTTTGTAATGAGTGTAGGTACCGTTTTGTAAGGAGTTTGGAGAGCTTGTGTACAAACTCTTATTTTCCTACTTGAGTACATTTGTTTCTAAAAGTATTAGAAGGGCACGTCATGGAATAGCATTTTATTGGGCTATGCAAACTTACCTGTTTTTTTCTTGTAATTTAGTTATCTCATTGGTCTGATCTGAAATCTGTCTTTCTAGTTTGTTGGTTGAAAGAGAGTGTTCCAAAAGCTGAAGTTCAAGTCGAGTTGTCTGGTTTAATACCTAAAAAAAAATTTACAAAAAAGATACTTCTTTTAAAAGATACTTCTTTTAAAGAAATTGTAATTTTGTTATGTTGTGAAATCATGCAAATCTCTGTGTACACCTCTGATTAAAAAATATTTTTCAACACTTAATTTAGGCACAAATGTTCATAGAATCAGAATGAAGAAGAATACACAGAGTTGCGCTAATTTTGTTATTACACTACCATATATCATTGGGAATATTTCAGTAGTATGCTACATTTGTGATGAGAGTTACTGTGTACTTTAGCTTTGTTGTTATACCTTCCCCTCTGTTATGATAATTCTTATTTCATTACTGTAACTACTATGGTTGTGGTTCAAAGAAAGTGTTGAGTTGTCTTCCCCATCTGGTGTTGAAAGTAAGTCTCTCACTTGCTGAAATCTTGGCACAGTTCTGAAATCACTTGGAAGTTCTCTCCTAGCTATTTTACTCAATCCCAAATTATATTTTGAAGTGTTTATCATGTGAACCACACTTTAGTCGATTCTTTCTTTGCATTTTAATGTTACCTTTTCTCTATGTATTGTTTACAATTTATTTGCATCTTTAAATGAAGAAATTCAGATACTAGGAAACATGTAAGATACTCTGTGGTTTGTATTGGATTGCATTACTTTGAGGCAAGTTTTCTAGAAATATTTTCTCATTGTTTTAGAATAGCTTTTTTTAATTCAACAGAATTTGGCTTTCCTTGACAGGAAGAATTGATTACTCATGTCCTTCATGTTAAACAGTCATTCAGGACATGATTTCACACTTAAGTGTAATAGAAAACTATTGCCAAAAGTAAGTGTCCTTGAGAGAGCAATTGTTTGGTTAATTTCCTTATGTTGCTAATTAAGCCCTTAACCCAGTCACCAGTAATTTCAGGCAGAGAAGGAAAGTTACAGTGATGATTTTCTTCCTCTAAGCAGAAAATAATTGAGTAATTTCCATAAAGACATTACTGTGAATGAATAAATACATTCTCTCAACATGTGCAAAATATTAGGCTCCTGAATAATACAATGGAAGTTGAATTTTCAGTATGCCTATAAGCTATGAATTATCAGTTTATCAAATAGTTCACAAAGTCTCGGTTGAGGTTAAAAAATGTAATTTAATTCATTGGATGAATTCTACAGATAGTAAAACATCTAACAAGGATTTTAGGCTTTGCATACTTTTTAAATTATACAAAATGTTATACTTTTCTAGCAGCCTGCTAATTTCTTTTTTCTTGATTAATCTCAGATTTTTTTATGTATCCCTTTGTTAACCATAATACAGAGCATTGTGCTGGAAATGAACTATTACCCCACTTAGAGTTATCTGTGAAAACATTAATTAAAAAGACATAGTTCTCTTGATAAGTTTTAAAAAAATAAAAAAGATTCGGTTTAAAAAAGCAATTAAGGTGGTAAATGGAACAAAGACAGTTTGAAGAGACTCGTTTAGCTAAGATTAGAAATGAGAGGGTCATATAAAAGCACACTAGGACCCAACTGATGCCTGGGTATAGTATAGTAGTTTTAAATACATTCTCTTTAAAGATTAATTTAACAATTGTCTTTCTAGACTTACTTAAAATACTATTGTAATGAAAATCACTCAAGTGACAACACCGGGCTTGAGATGGAACTATGTATTACCAAATATTAATGTTTCCTTAAATTGGGTAGAGCTGTTGGTCATGACAATTGACTTCTAATTGTTCAACAGAAGCGTGTCACACTAAACAGTGTTAAATGTATAGCTGTAGTATTTGGGAAGCAGAAGCATTTTGAGGTTGAAATTCATTACTTACTTGTGCTTCAACATCTGTTAATTTGCGGGTCTGTTCAGCTGTTTGATTTAGCAAGTTTGTGCCTATTTCAATCATTACTGCAGTCTGGTTCTGCACTGCAGTTTGCTGGATCTCTACCATTTCTTTCTTCATACTGTCTTGGATGTAATTCTCAAGCTACATGGGAAAGGAAAGAGAGAAGATAGTTGCATTCTTTAAATGTTGGAAAGGGGGTAGTACAGTAAGCCTGCTGGCAGCCTTGCTAAACAAATTTGGTCCTTATCCTTGTCTGTTATGTATTTATGTGAAGTTTCCCAATGTTAAGCTCTCTGAGAGGAAGACCAAATGTGACAAGGAATGTGCGGCCACTCTTTTTCTAAAGGCAGGAACAGAGATTTGCAGGAGGTGTAGTAGGTACAGTGGTCAGAGTGCTTGTGGGCACTTGGAAGCCTTTCTACCCTAGTGCTCCCACCACTGTAACCATCAGAAGAGATTCAGCAGCTTTGGCAGCAATGGGAATTTTTTAGAAGATAAAAGCTTAGGACTTTAGTCATCTTCCTGTATTTACACTTAACTATTTTAGAAGCATTTTTCATCACATGACTAGAAGTCACAGAAGAGGTCAGATGTCATTTAACACTGTTATGTGTGCATTTTTATCAGAGAGAATTTCAAATAAAGACACAAAACAGTAGAAAAACCTATAAATACTTTAAGTGCTTAATATTAAGGAATGCGAAAGCTTTTTAAAATACTTGACTCTGAAATAATTTCTGTCTAAACTACTAAGGCTTTTTTAGTAGTCATTTTGTAACAGAGTACCCTGCTTTCAAGGAAAGTGAGGAGAAAATAAGTAGCACGGAGAAAATTAAAGTAGCCTTTTGCATAAATCTTTCTACCTGTCTGGATTATGAAAAAGCAGTCTGATTTTTCTTCATACTTCTTTATTTCTTGTCAGTAATTGCAAATATTTCATATTTCTTTGATGTGTCATTGCTTATGTTTGAATTCATAAATGTCCGGCCCACAAGACATCATTTTTTCCCACTGACTGAGGAAACAGTCAATACTGTTCTATCAAGAGAACCATAATAAATTTGAGCTTCATGCTCTACCTACAAAGAGGATACTAGCTAATAACAAATAGCTAGTGTCATTAAGCACAAATGGTAATACATTACCAATTCCTAATCTAAGTAAAATGGTAAAACAGGTTGATATACTGATTTTTTTTAAAAATACTATTTTGTTAGTCTTATCTTGATATGAATGATGGCTTGTAGTAAGGAGACACCTTTAAAGTTATTTTATGGCTACTTTCCATATCAGTGAGGAAAAAGCATCTTGTGATTTAATATTTTTTAATATTCTATAAACCACTGTTCAGATATAACCATTCCACTTCCAACCAGCTAATGATCGATGGGCAGATCTATCAGCTTTGAATATTTAAGGTTTCTCCCTTAAATATTACTTGAGCAAGGACTGGGTTAATTTTTCTTACTTCATAGTTGTTTTTTAAAGGTGGCAAATGAAGAAAACAGGGTATATTAAGAAGTCAAAACCTCTAAAACTGGTAGTATATTCTTACGTTTAAAGTGACCATTATTTCTTGATGCCCAGTGCGACCAAACTGTCAAAGCAATATTTGTTTGTTCACTCCAGTCTCCCCATGCAGCTGGTGAACTGCAATGCACAACAGGGAGATTTCTGACCTGGCATGAGCTTTGACCTGCATCTACTGTTCTGCTTCATAAACATACTTACTTCCCAAGTGTACCACAAAGATTTAAAACCAGCCTTTAGACAGCCTTTACATGCTCTTTGCATGCTCTTTGCATAATGATCTTTTTGAATACTGAAAGTAAGCATACAATCAGCTGGGTTTTGGCATAATAATTTAACATGAGTATCTTCAATTGCCATCATACTATGGTAATTAGAGTTGTTCACTATTCACAGGGTTGATTTTTAAGTGTTACCTTTTGCTCCAGGCTGTTTCTCATTTTCAAAAGCTTCTCCACCCAGAGACAAATCTTATTTGACCAAACATGTTGGAATTTTTTGAATTCTTTGATGACATCTTTTAGGTCAGCTTCTTCTTTTATGTTGGACAACAATCCGTGCCTTTTAATTGAGTAGCAATAGTAAGGCATCTCTGGTCCTTGATCATTAGACTATGAGATGTCAAAGTATAGTGATGATTTATTTTAAAAAGCAATGCAAATTGGTATTTGGTGCACCATAGTCCAAGGACGTTTGCAAAATTCTGAAGACTTTTATATAGATAAAATTATGTAATTTTTCACTAAAGTGAGATGAAGATCGAGAACAACAACTAATATGTGTCCCTCTGAAAAGGCTAGACATCTAGGAATTAAATGATTTATGAGTCCAAATTAACTTTAGCAACTGAATCTGGAAGACTGGACACCATTATAGATAACATTGAAAAAAACTTTGCTCAAATGTAGCTCTGTTAAAAGACTATGAAGTGAGATCTCCAGAATTCATTTTATTTGCCTTAGTATCACATTTAAGTACTGAAATACCTTTATCAAGATCAAGGATATGGCTTCAACTGACAGACTCAATGCATTGAAAATATTGCATCGTCTTTAATTTAGAAAAAAAAGCCCAAAAATAAAAAGGAAGACAGCGATAAATAGATCAACAAAGAAAGATTGTTCATGAGCTTTGACTCTTTCATGAAATAATTGTGGATATTTAACCTCATTCTTCAGGGTTCTTTGTTCACCAGAGAGCAGAATGAGAACCTGGGCAGTCATCTCTGCATATCAGATTACAGAATTGCATGACTTCTTTGAAATTGTTATCACTGAGTTATTCCAAAACACACTACTAGAAAATGAGTTAATTCTGGGCTTAAAGGTAAGGTAAACATTTTATGGTAGGCTTAGGCAATTGCCCCATTCAAACACACAGATGTAAGGTTGCTCTGAATACAGTACGCAAAACCTATGATTACAATTTAAGGCATCTGGTGGTTCTGGTTGCCAGATTTTTAAACCCCTTGTCAATGCACTTACAACCTTGGAAAGCAGTTTTGTTTGGACACACAGATCTGCATTTTCATATTTTATCTTATTTGAATATCTGTAAGTGTAAGCACATCTCCAAGTATCTGATCTCTTTCAAATAATTTCTCATTTATGTGGGGATTTCCAAATCACTGAAGTATTCTCTTGACTCCAGTTTTAAGTTTGTCTTCACATCTGTTTTTCAACTTAAAAAATATTAAATATGTAATTTAGGGAATATGGTACTGTGCTTACTTGAAAGCATGAAATGCAAACACCAAAAGGGATTTAAGATTTAAAGCCAGTTTCATTATCTGACTCATTTATTCTAATTTGGAGCAACATGAAGCATCAAAATTATAATGACCTATTAAGTGGCTTTGGAGTTCTTGTGGTCTTTTCCCTAAAAATCCTACAAAGCATGATTACATAAAACCCTTCTGTTTTTTCCTTCATTTTCACTAATCGTCTCCCACTTTTGTACATTCTCGGCATGTACACATCATAAAATCTCTTTTCCTGACCTGAACCAAGATACGCACTGATGCCTCTCTGCTTATTTCCCCTCTCTCTTCATTATACAATGCCAAACTGTAGAAAGGAGCACTTTTTACAACTACAACGTCCTAACCTTTTCTTAGTGGCAGGTGCTTACTTTCATCTTTCTTCAAAGAGGAATAAAAGAATGACTTTCATCCAAAATGCCCCACTATCTCCCACTGACCTTAGTGACAGCAGAACATGTTCCCACTGCATATTCCCCACAAGCAAGGCCCTTAGGTTTGGCTGAGAGGGTGGTGGAAGAACATTTTTTACAGGGGCTCCAGTTCCCACAGCCACAGCTGAGCTACATTGACAACACTGAGGATTAGCAGCCATTTTGCAGGACTGCAGTTCTTTGTGGCACATTTCTTTGTAGAGTACTATTCATCAGCTCCTGTCAAGGAACCTCCTTTCTTTGTAAGCAGTAGCACACTCCGTTTCTGAAGGGGGAAGAATAGCTTGGGTCAAAAAGAGGTTTAAAAGAGGGAAGGACACAAGAGTGAATGCCTCAGTCCCCATCCATCAGTTGGGAGGCTTGGTAGTTTGGTTTGAACAACGTCTGTCTTCTTCAGTATTTTGCTCAAATTTGGAAGGTGAAACGGATTATTTTTGCAGATTTCTCCCTTGCCACGTGGCTAGCTATGGTTTAATCTCTTTTTTATTCAAATAATATTTGCCATATAAGAATTGTGTTAACCATGATTACATTTTTGTTAATTTGAACAAAGTAAATGTTAAAATCTAATAGCTTACTATTAGTGATGCATCTTCTTTCAGAAATTTTTCTTTTGAGGGAGTAAGTCAATCAATGAATCCTATCTTAAAGATAATACAAGGGAGAGGGAATATTTGAAAGAAAGAATAGTTAGCTGATAGCATTTCAGTGATTCTTCTTGGGATTTTTTATTAAACATTCTATCTTTTGTGTAAGAATTTGACTGGCATGTATTCTTAAACAAAGTAAATACAAAAAATGAAAGCACAGATGGGAAAAAACATGTCTCAAAGTATGCTTAAATTGCAAAAACAGCTGGGAAAATTGAAATACTTTCACAGTTAAGATTTGTTATATAGTGATGCATTTTTAGAGAGAAAAAATTCTCTAAGGTCATCACGTCGGGGCTGTGTCATGCTTTATTACTTCAAAACATATAAAATCATAAAATTTGATGAAAATACTTCAATTAAGTTGCCAAAAAAACGAGGACAGGTCAATAATATTGGAGCACATTCCAACACATTGCTTTTATAGCCAAGACTTTTTTTTAAACAAGCTTTAAATTGGCAAGAAAGAAAACACAACATGTAGAGTATGCACTAAAAGAAGTATGTTTTCTAACCATTGTATTTATCCATTATGAAGGGTTATCAATACTCAGTCAAATGAAAAGCCTTCCTGATTGTATAGTTTGTGTCCATATTACAGAATTTTTCAAAGAATCAGCAAGTTATTCATGCATTTTATAGACACTTTGACTAACCATTTTTTTCATTTAAAGTTATGAATTATGTCTTGCATTTGTTCTTTGCTGCCAAATGTTTAATCGATACAAATGAAACAGTCATGTTCCTGGCAGCATTTATGCTCCGTGAATACATACATCCCTCCTTTGCCAAATGCTACCCCATGTAAATGGTACAAATAGTCCTGGATGCTTGTTCTATTTTATAAAATTTGTCCGTTATTGGAGCAGCTTTCCAAATAAAGTTTGCTGATTTTCTTAATATTTATAGTCTGACTTCTGTCAACTCTACCATTTATTTTCAGAGGTAATGGCAATCATGAGTTTCTATACAGTGCTGTGTCCTGTGTGAACGGGTTGTGTTACAACGCATGTTTTATGCTTAGTCATCTAGTGTAGATACAGAGAAAACTACAGGGCCAAAGATACATAAGTAGTGATTTTCCTCTAACTTTTGGTTTGGATTTACAAAAGTGGAGTAGAGCCAGTAGAATACCTAGCAACAGAAAATACAACATTTACAGCTAGGCACTTTTTAAACATGCATTGAAGCTATAGTGTTTGGCATATTGTAGAAGCCTGTGCAGTATGGAGTTAATGTGTTGTGCCTCAAACGCTGATGGCTATTCAAGTGGGCAAGTAAGAACAGGATGTGGCTGGAAAGAGAGGCTGTCGGAAAGTAGGGCAGCACCTTTCTGGAACCCACTTCCCTGTTCTGGTCCATGGTGACATAAAGGACAGCAGATGTGCAGAAATGGGGTCAAGAATCTGGCATGAACTGTCAACTGAGGGTCAATCCAGTAGAAGGGGATGAAGACCATCAAAAGATGCTCAAAGACCCTCAACTCATTTCCAGAAAGGTCCAGAAGAATGGCCTGCATATGCTCACTTACTTACATGAAGAATGAGAAACCTAATCCCAGGGAAAGGAAATTTACCTATAAAACAGTACCCCAAATAAGCCCGGGTGGCACCACCAGGACCTTGGACACCCTATTGGCTGGATCAGTGCTGGACGCAGAACTAGTGATCCCCTTTCCTCTCCTATCTCATTTCTCTTTATAGGGGCAAAAATATTTCCATGCCAAGTGTGTAGTCTGTTAATAAAACTTCGTGAGTGTTTTTCTTTCGGACTCTTTTGGCTTTTGCCACATTTTTTTGACCAAAGGCATTGAGGAATTTTGGGTGCTCTCTTCCACGAAGGAGTGACATATGACACATATAGTAAGCTGTCAAAAGCTTTGAGTTATGGTTCTCACATCCCTAATAAAAATGTCCCGTGCTTTATTCAAAACTTACCTTTTCAAAGTTAAACCACTGGTGTTTAATCAGCTCTTCCAATACCTGTGGTCATCATCCTGGTACTTTATTCACCAAGATGTTCAGTATACACACAAAAGTGAGCAAGACGGAAAATGTACTTAAGCATCCATAATCAGAATTGCTTAGTTTTAGTAACAGGGCAGAATAAGAAAACTGCTGAGTCTCATTAATTCCTTTGGGAATACTTTTTCAAAGTATAGGTGAGACCTTCCTGCTTCTCATACTCCAGATGTCTTGAGGTATCTTTAACCTAGTAATGCTTGGTCTTAGTTACCCTGCCCTTTTTTCAGAGTGGCAGTGTTCTTTGGATTGTGGCCACATCTGATTTCTTCATGAGTAATCTGAAGTAGAATTTAGCTCATCATTTAGAACATTTTTTTTCAAATGATGTGCCAATGTGCAGTTTTCTGATTGTAAAAGGTTATCCTTGTATGCCACGAAATCCTTAAATTTCTCATTCACAGATACATATTTTTATATAAAGACAAAAATACATTTTTTTCAAAGACTATTTTAACAGACTTAATTTTCAATTAAAATACTAAATATTTAAATTATTTACTTGTAGTATAATTGAAGTCTGTACATTATGAGGGTTTTCTTGGGATAAGCCACAATGGATCCTACTGGATATGGATAACAGTGAAATGTAATGTACTCTTTAAAAAAGAAGAAAACACTGCCTCAATTTCATCACAGCAGTTCAGGCAGGCAATATGTAGTATTTCACCAACACATATATGCTACACATGCTCCTTAATGTGCGTGTATGTAACCATATTGCCAGGTACTCCATGTGTGCTTGTATTTGCATTTCCATATCATGTTAACGTATTGGTGTTACGAAGGCAAAATACTGTCAAAATTTCAATTTTGCAGACAGTTTTGTTCTCTTTAGAATAGCTTTCCTTACTTGTTTTCAGTCTGTCAATGTTGCTACTGCTTAAAGTCAGAATGGAAATAGAAGAATCACTACCCTTTCCAAGAGTCATTTATCTTGACGGACCTAAGGGAACACATTTTTAAGGGCATTGCATCAATCCCCATCAATCAGACCTTAAGCTATTTTAAATCAGCTTTTAATAAAATAATTTATTTCTCCATGTTTTCTGGAAGTAAGTTATCAGTTTTAGAAGCTTGTAACTTTTGGAAAAAATTAGTACACTGCAGAAATAAAAAGCAATCATGTCTGAAAAAGAGACATTTAAAATTGCCTTCTTTTTTTTTCCCCTAGAGCAGGAAGTCCCAATGGTCTGTGAGCTGATTCTCAAGGGAGGGAAAAAAATCTTTTGGGAATGTATATGGGAATGCTTGAGATGTCTCTATGCTATTAGATTCTTACATGCCCCATCAAACATGTCTGCCTGTCCAGACCTCCAGCTAAGATTTCTCTCTTATCTCATTTTCCTGTCAGCAAACAAAAGGTGAAAGTAACATCATAAATGAATACTATCTGGAAGTGAGCTGTGGTTTACTGGAAAATATACAAGCTGAAATTGTGTAACGAAATACTAAAGGTTTAAATGCTAACTCTTAAAATAGTAAATAGAGACTTTAAATTATATGCAGATGGTTCTGGTAGGGATACTTGTGCACTTAATGAAAGCTTACCAGCTTATTCTCCTGTCTGATTACATTACATTTAGAGGAAGCTGTTACACTTTTATAATTTACACTTGCTAGCAGAACAAAAAAATTCTCCCCCTTCTTTACTGGCAAAACTCTACTTAAATAAAAACTAAATTTTCATTAATATAACATGAAACAAAATGTATGAAATGTCTTCATTTTCTATGCAAATATTTATGAAGAATGGCTTTCAATCTGTATTCTTGAATGGAAGTATTTTGTACCTAATTCTAAAAGTTATTACAGCATGATTGTACTTTCTACTGTATGTTTTGAGCTAACTATGAATGTTACAATCCAAATGATGATGTAGAAAAGGCAAAGGAGCACACAGGAAAAGGGAAGAGGCTTTGACAGCTGAGACACTCCCAAAGGCTGTCATAGAGTTGAGCTCCCACCATTCCAGACACTGAGCTTATTTTGTACATGTAACACTGCACTACTGCTGTCCTACCTACACATGTATTTTGTCATTTGGAGGATGACATGGGTTCTTTTTACTATATATGATGCATGTACTTTCTATGGTGCATTTCTGGGGAGTTGTACATTAAATTGCAAATGAAAAATATTCTTTTCAAAAAAAACAATGTTAATGGAAACTAAATAGTCAACTTGACAAACCACTTAACTGTGAATTTCTATATATCGAAGTAAATATTTTTTAAAAAACAAAATTTAACAAGAGTATATTCAAAATTAAAATCAATTATTTGGTGATTACCCATACTCATTAACAGTTAAGGCTATTCATTAAGGCAATAATTTAAGATTCTGAATCACCACTTTTCAGGATCATAGCTAAGTGGTATTTCTCTTAAAAAATCAGGGAAGGAATTCATAAAGTTCCCATTAGTCTAAAAATAAAGAATAAATAAATAAATAGTGTGAGTCATGAATGGCATTTTGCCGAAGTTCAGTAGCACTGAAGCCAGGAAGACAAGAAGCCAGTGATGCTTCTGCCATTCACTGAAATACATAGATATATTTTTCCTTATATGCAACAAGCCACCAATACTCAAAATTAGAATTCCTTATTTATAAACAGTGTAGGAAATACTGCTAATCAATATTTAAATTTTGAATACTAGGTTATGGTATTGGGCTATAATTTCACAAATTGGATATTCAAACTTTTTGGAGACAAGCCTCCATGTTTTCTATCAGATTTTGGACTTGCATGCTACCATCAAGGAATCGGGACTTTACCAGACACCAGTGTAAGTACAAGATTCTGCCCTACAAAGATGGTATCTGAATAAACACTTACTATTCCAGATATCAATAATCCTTTCTCATTTGTGTATTTTTTCCATTCCACTGAGTAATAGGCAGCTTAAATAAACTTACTATCAGATATGCTGGTGACATTTTTCATAAAAAACATTGTCTATGTAGCCTCATAAACTTTACAAAATATTTAGCTAATGTATCTGTCACAGTTAAAGCCATTTATCTTTTTTATCTCAACTTACAATATCAAGTGTTTTTTTATGAACTCTTCTTTCAACGGAACAGTCTATTTTAGAGATGATGTGGTGAAGCAAATCAGAGTTCAAGTTTTTGACGAATATGAAGCAAATTCCACTTTTCAAAACATGTTACTGGGGAAGTGAAAAAGAGCCAGGCATTTACAGTTCATTCTCAGCATTGCTTTCTAGGGAAGCAGTCATCTTGCATTCCATTTCCAACCAGAAGGAAGAATGATTTGAAGTTCAAGGATCAAACTAGTTAGGAAGCTATGGTACACAATTAGTCTCTTTTGTAAGCTATAAAACTGGGTGTCTCCGGTTTCAAAGCTGTGTTCACAGAGCATCTTTCAGCATGACAAAAATTAGATTCTTTTTAAGCTCACAGGTTAAGGAAACTGAAAGCAGCTTTAGTAGTTCTTAAGCTTTGCAACATACTGGCATCTAATTATAGTTTACTGAGCTTTTATAAGATCTTTTTCTTGTAGAAGAAGCCTCAATGATGCTAACAAGTGAGAACTAGTCATTTCAGCTGAAGACCTGATAAATTTTGAATGCTCAAGACTTTGGGGAAGCACATGTCAGCTGCTGATTTCAGTTTCGAAGGACTGAATTTCTTGACCAAGAACCCATTCACTGATTTTAGAGGGGGGAAAAGAAAGTAATTTCTGCTCAAGTACTGTAGCTCTCTTTTAAAAAAAGCACTGCATCTTTCTCACTACTGTTTCCACTGATAATATGTTAGATGGACTGGGGATGTGGGGTATCTGGAGAACTGCTACATTTACATCACCAGCTTGAAAATTCCTCACTTGCTGGACCAAACCTGTCAGAGAACTTCCTAAAGGTTTCCAAAACACTGGGTGGGGGAAGCAGGACCTGAAAACCAAACTGGCCTTAACTGTGACTACAGAAAGCACTAAAGGCTACCTTAAAAAAGAGACGCTCAGGTGGTCACCTCTCCTTAGTTTAAAAAAATTAGCATCCTCATATGTTCTTGTCAAATGCTACTTACTTATTTCTCTGTACTGTTCCATTAGACCATTTAAGAGTCTTTAGTGCAAAAGCGTCTGAGGAATTCCGTGCTTGAAAGATAAAACAGGAACCTACTGTGTTAAAACTGGACAAACACAAATATTTGGAAGCAATATCAGAACATATAGACATCATATTGCAGAAACAAAATGCATCATTGTGTGAATCAGTGTGTGATGCAGAAAAAAAATTAAATTATGTAATCCTGATTAAAAATACTAATTTTTTTGTCTCAATAGCTGGAATTATCCATCTAAAAGCAGACAGTTTAGTTTTTTGGAACAGAAAGAAGACAGGTCTTTCCATCCATTGCTTCCAAAATTTCCTCTTTGTCTCTGGTACCCCCTGAGCACTCAGGTAGTGATGGAAAGTCACCTCCTGAGCTGAGCTCCAGTCAGTGCTCCTGAAAGCCTGACACCAGGTAGCTTCCAGTTGGTGCCCTTCTATGAAGACCAGAAGCCATATCCTCTCAAAACAAATGGTGCTTTTGGCATTAACCATAAGAGAAGAAGAGAAACTCTCAGAAAAAATGGCTGAGAACCAAAGCTATACATTATAGAATGGGTATTTTATGAGGGGACACTGTTCCCTGCCTGTCAAGATCTGACGAGAAGGGCCACTGAAGAGGGAGACTTTTAAATAAGCTTTCCAGAGACTTGCTTGAAAGT
Organism: Callaeas wilsoni; assembly: GCA_013398955.1. NCBI lineage: Eukaryota > Metazoa > Chordata > Aves > Passeriformes > Callaeidae > Callaeas > Callaeas wilsoni. The sequence continues at coordinate 11,651 of VWPU01018455.1, read as the reverse complement.
AAAACTCTGCTGTCAAGATGAGTAAGCACATTAGCAGTGGTGAAAGTACAGTGACATCAATACTATATGCACCTAGCCAGAAAAGGAACCTATCTGTCTTAGATTTGAGAGGTGGGCCCATGCAAACATCATAAATTTCAATAAGGCCAAGTGCAAGGTCCTGAGCCTGGGTCAGGACAATCCCAAGCATAAGCACAGGCTGAGTGGTGAAGGGATTGAGAGTAGCCCTGACAAGAAGGACTTGGGGATGCTGGTGGATGAGAGGCTGAACATGCCCCAGCAATGTGTGCTCACAGCCCAGAAAGCAAACGGTATCCTGGGCTACATCCAAAGCAGCACGGCCAGCAGGGCAAGGGAGGGGATTCTGCCCCTTTGCTCTGCTCTGGTGAGACCCCAGCTGTGCTAGTGCTGCATCCAGCTTTGGGTCCTGCAGCATGAGAAGGGATTTGAATGGGTCCAGAGGAAGGCCACAAAGATGATCCCATGGCTGAAGCACCTCTCCTATGAAGACAGCTTGAGAGAGTTGGGATTTTTCAGTCCAGAGAAGGCTTTAGGACCGTAGAGCAGATTTCCAGTACCTAAAGAGGGCTTACAAGAAAGCTGGAGAGCGACATTTTCACACAGGCATGTAGTGTCAGGACAAGAGGGAATGGCCTTAAACTGCAGGAGAGAAGGTTTAGGCTAGATACTACGAAGAAATTCTTTACAGTGAGGGTGGTGAGGCACTGGCACAAGTTGTCGAGAGAACCTGTGGATATCCCATCCCTGGAAGTGTTCAACCCCAGGCTGCATGGAGCTCTGAGTAACCTGGTCTAGTGGAAGGTGTCCCTGACTACAGCAGGTGAGTTGAAACTAGATAACCTTATAGGTCCCCTCCAACCCAAAGCATTCTGTGATTCTGTGAATACTTGGGAAAGTATGCACAGAAGGTTAAAAACAGAGTTAGCCATAAAGACAAAAGAATCCAGAACTGAGAATTCTGAATGAGAAAGAATACAGAGGAAAGAGACAGCCAGGAAGCTGCATAACTTTCAAAGAAGGAAAGAAATAAAGGAAATTAATCTGTGTGAGCAGAATTTTAAAAGTGTATGTGTCAGGGATAGGAATTCTTAATGACAATAAGCTGCCAAAGGGGACTGGAAGGCTAATCTTAAAGCCAGCTGAGGGAATGAATTCTCTGGTTTGCTTGAAGTTTAAAAAACATTGTGAAGTTGGAAGAAAATTCACTGAGGAAAATGGTGAGTGCAAAGGACTTGACAGGATGACACTCTTGGGAGATGTTACTCCCACATCAACTAGAGACGGACAAGAAAAGGAAAATGTTTATTTCTTTGTGATGAAAATTATTACTCTTTTTTCTATTCCAGTAGCATCCTTACTTACTTAGAGGTAGTCCACATGAAATAAGCCTTAAAGCACATGACTGATTTACTGGTCTTATGCCATTATGAACTCCAAATACTTTTTTAATATTGTTTTATTAATACTTATCTAGTGCAACAAAGTAATCTTAGTTTCACTAAGAAGTCAGTGAGAACTTTTCTACTTGTTTGGAGCAGAGCTGGGATTTTGTATGATGTCCTCTGAGCCATTTCAAAGAAATAAAGTTTACCATAACAAAGAAGCTGAACTCAAGACATGGCTAAGTTTTTTCTAGATTCAAGTCAAATAAACTCATGTGTCAGGGGAAAAAATTAGGGTATTTTTAACTATATATTTAAACTTTCTTCCCTAGCTGGTGAACTGTAGTTGTCAGAATCCTTGCTTGTATGTGCTAAGATTTCAGCGGGGTCAGATTGTTTATATTTGTTGCAGTTTATACTCTTTCTAAGGGCTAAGTTATTAGTCTACAAGCTTACTTTCTAGTTATTTGAACTTTGTTTCATCATGTCAGAGTGGTTTTCAGAAAACATTCCCAGTAAGGCTCCAGTAGCAGTTACAATAGGGTTTTTTAAATTTACTATTACTTTATAGGCAAACATTTTATCTGACAGAAAATCTGGCATCAGGATGACAGTTTAACATAAGTGAAAACACAGGGATAGTTAATATGGTTAGAGTTCAGACCTCATGCAAGGAAGCTTAGGAGATTTTTAAGTCGATTCCTTAGAAGCAGAAAAACACAAGATTTTGTATTTTTTACTTACTCACTTAAGCTGTCTTGCCTACTTTATCCATATTTTTAAGTTGTACTAAGAAACTGGAAACTAGTGTTTCATTTGAATAGCTGAATTACCCTGTTTGTAATTAATCTTTCTGAAAAGAAAAGCAAAAATATGGAAATTTTTTCACTAGGTCTTCACCAGGGAATTTTCTTGAGTAAGAAAACCGTCTGAATAGACAGGGTATTTGTTAATGCAAATGAAAGTATGCAAATGTGTTTTCCATTACAACATGTATTTTAGCCTTGATCTGCAGCTTTTTCGTGTTTGAATGTTAACACTTCGCACAGCTGAGATTGTCAGTTGACAGCTGATACCCTGGAAAAATGTGGCTATTGCTTCTTGACTGAATGGCATATTCTCCTTAAGGTGCTGGTTTATATTTCATTCTGAAACTGTGGGTTTGAACTAGTATCTTGCAGGAAGTTACACCTTGTAAATGGAAAATTAGGAAAATTGTTGCATAGAACGTAATGTAGTTCACGGGAAAAGACCTAAAGCAAGTATATAGTGTCATAACATGATGTCTACAAGTTCTGTCAAGGAAGACAAAACTAAAATGATTTTTAGGTGCCAGGGATCAAAATTAAATCTCTCAGCTTACTCAGGTACTTCAGTGTAAGTCTGTACATGAGGTCACATGATGAGCAGCAGCCCTGCGGCACATGTATGTCACATCACGTGTGGGGGAGCCGCTATGGGAGCTATGGCTATTGCCCAGGAAATGTCCTTTCCACTTAGCTGGGTGTCTCCCCATTCCCACACCCTGACAGAATGGAACAAAGAGGCTTTTTCCTTCCAGGATCACGCACATCAGGTGCAGGCCTGAACCAAAAAGCAAGCATAGCGATGAAGCTGATACCGTGAGTGCAGGAGGTGAATGACTCTTAGTGCCTGCAGCGTGAGAATGAACAGGTCTGCAGAGCTGTTGTTTGGACAGGGCTTAAGACACTGCTCAGTTATTTTTATACTAGACATTTTCAGAAGATCCTACTATTTTTAAATGGATACAATTATTTTCTCCAAAGATGAGAACTTTTAGATTTTCTCCCTATCAAAAAGTTTTTTTTAAGTGGAGTGATAAAGATCAAACATTTGCTCAGTGTGTTTTCCTGTGGTTTTGACAAACAGTTTATTCAAAAAACATACTAAAACTTTGTTTCTGAAGGACACAAATTATGGCAGTTGTGTGAGTGGTTATGCTGTACCACACTGGAATGCTCTAATATGACAGTTTTGATTTTACACTGAAGTGCTCTGGTCCTCATCAATGCTTTAGTACAGATTTTGAAGTGCACATAGCTAGTTTCAATCTCTTGCTAATTATATTACTAAAAGCTACTACACAGTCTAACACTTGAATGCCTATTAGAAGAATTTCATTTGCTAATATTAAGAGAGTGGTAATCAATCAAGCTAGGCTTTTTTTCCCCCTTCTGGAAATAATAAGCTCTCAGTTGTGTTACCACAACACACCTGAGCAAAATCAATGATACAAATTTGATATGTTGTTTCCTAGAGGGTAAAGGAACTCTGTATGGTTGTGGTTTTTATTTTAAAATTCTGTCATGATGCTTGAGACCTGAATACAAGTACAAAACTAAAAGGATAATTTTTTTCCCTACAGTATTTAAGGGAGTTTGAGCAAAGCTAAGGACACTTACATGCTGCTTGGTTTTAACGAGAAATCTCCAGAGACAGCTGAATCGGAAAAAAAGTTGCTGTCATCTAAGAATTCTGAAGTATTTGCTCATCTAGAGTGGAAGATGTTTCCTTACAGCTTCTGTGAATAGTGTAGCTGTGAATGCTACTAGATGCCCATCTATACTTTTATTAATACTAATATTATTTTATTAGAGAGAGAAGTTAACAGAGAGAGGGTTGCATATTCTATCAGCCTTCTCTTTTTAGTAGTAAGACCTTTTTATGACTTTGGTAGGCTTCTGGAAGATCATTAGCTAAACTGATAAAGCTTCATATGGGCAGTATAAAGACAGCAGAAAAGTTCCTGTAGCTTCCTGCTCTCTCTCTTCAAACTAAGCCATAATGTGCTAGAAGTTGGAAAGAGAATAGATATCATTTAATCATACAAATTGCAGGATACATTTGCTGAGCTTTGTAAACAACATCTTAATTTTAGGGTTAACCTGGTCCACAAACAGATAAAAACTAACAGGATTTTCAGTAATTACTTGGAACACAGTAAGGATTTTTTTTAAAAAGCTTTTAAGGAGTAGTAATGTCTTTTTCTAGGCAGCTTAAGAACTGACACAGTGAGTGTTTGCAGAACGATCTAGATGTGGGATTTTTTTATACAAAACATAGATCTGGATTTTGTAACCTGAAGAATTCTTTAACATCATCTCTGAGCTTGGTTTACTTGGAATAGACATCAGGTTCACCAAAAACTATTTCTCTTATTCTCACTAGAGACTAAATAAAATTCTTTTTTCCTCTGCTCCATTTCCTAGAAATATGTCTGGTCAAGGAAATTAAATGACCACAGTATTTTCAGTTGTAAAGCACATTTTAACTTACTGTGTGTGTTAGGTTATTTGGTTTAATGCTGTGTAACATGACATATCTTTAAAGCATTTCCAGGTATTAAATTACTGTGCTATACTTTTTTTCTCCCTAAATGCTTTGCTTTTTTAAATTATCTGAGGTTCCTATTATTTTCCCACCTCTAATATATATTTGGCTAGTCTGAGAAATTCAAATAATAAAATGGCAGATCAAATTGTCAGTGCATATTTCTGAAACTTCTTATTCAGTGCCATAGAAACTCTCCTTTTCTTGAAGGATTTAGTGACACTTACAGTCCACTGACACATTGTTTTCACTTTTATTACCAGTGAGACATTTCCTAGAGTCCATTTGGACTTCTAAAATATTTTCTGTGTGTGGCATTTATGTATCAGGTACTAGTATATACATGATTTTTTTTTTTTTTTTTCAAGAGCCATCTTCTCCCATTTTCCCTTACGCAGTCTGTACAGGTGTCCTTAAGGCTCCCATTAGTATTTTAACATGTTAACTAGATGCTAGAACCATTTTTCTCTGAAATAAAACTTGCATGTCCAGTTCCAGGAAGCTTGGGATTTTTCTTGTTGTTTTTTTTTATGATGTTGTTGTTTTGGTTTGGGTTTGTTTGCTTGTTTTTTGGTTTTGTTGTGGGATTTTTGTTTTGTTTATGTTTTTTGGGGTTTTTTTATGGTAAGAGTGGTGACACACTGGATCAGGTTGCCTTGAGAAGTTGTGGATGCCCCATGCCTGAAACTGTTCAAGGTTTGTCTGGACAGGGCTTTTAGCAACTTGATCTGGAAGATGGCTCTGCCAACAGCAGAGGGGTTGGAACTAGATGATCTCTGAAGATCTCTGAAGATCCCCTCCAAACCAAACCAGTCTGCGATTCTATGATTCTGTCAGGATGTGGGAATAGGAAGATACCAAAGTCTTATGGAAAAGCCATCAGTCCTGATTTCACTCTTGTACTCAAGCTGGTTTTTAACAAGTGGGAAGCATAATGTTTATCTATATATTCATATAATATTTGCAGCCTAGTCCACAGTTCTACCTTCTGCCTATTGTCTCTGGATTCTGAGGCCTACAAACTTCAGTACTAAAGTAGTATATCAGGATGAGAGCCATGCAGCATGCTAGCTTTTGTAAGTTTTTCAGCAATGATGATAAATCTGCCTGTTTGAGGGGGATTTCTGTTAAGTTTTCCATTCCTCTATTTGTCTCTTTCAGGCTGAAGAAGCTGATTAACTTACTCTAGAAAGCTAATTAATATAGACTGAGGCACCTGATGAAACTCTGGGTTTGCACAGTTCCAAAGATGCAAGAGTGGCACCTCTCTGTTGTAGCCACTAATGTAAGATATAAGACTGTGTCTTCTAAATCAGCTGCCAACATTTTGCCTGTCTAGCCCTATAATAATAGTAACAGTGGGCATAGTAATGGTAAGACCATCTTACTTTGCCCCCACCCTGGCTTTCAGCCAAAGCTGTGTAGAAGCCCATGAAACAACAGAGGAGCAGCAGGAGGTTCTTGCATTAAAGTATGTAAGAAGTTATTAAAGAAATAATGGTTAACTGAGCTGATTGGTATTGTAAATCAAAGAATATGGCACATTTTCAAAAGCAAATACTGTAGTATGTAAAGGACAGTATTACACAGTCACTAAAGGTACCAGCTGTCATATTTTGAAGGTTAGAGATGGGTATCTGTGTCTTCTTCCATTCTAAGCGATACATACATGATAGCTTAGGAATCAAGCAAATGATATTGTTTTACTTGGTAAATTTAAGGTGAGATCCAAATTGTTGAATTTTTTCATAATTAACAAGAAAAAAGGAGCAGTAACAGTAATTGTCTGTAAAAGAAACACCATCCTCAACTTCAGTGTCTCCGATAAAGTATCAAAGATATTCTAAAGATTATCCTGTTAAATTTTATATATAAAGTGGGTATGCAAATAAAAAGAACTGGGAACTGGCAATTCAATAATCTTCAAGCTCATTTCCTATATGTACACTTGAAGAAAGAAAAGAAAATGGAAAAGGAAGAAAGAAAAGAAAGGAAATTAAGCACTTGATGCCAATAATTGATGGAGAAAATCTCCCAATTTGCTGTTTGGACCAGTCAAAGATGACAAGTTTATGACCATGTTAATAACAAAGCACAGGAAAATAGATCCTGAATGCTAGCAAGAGACTATAAAACAAGCCTCTATTTATCCCATTTTTTACTGATAGCATCTTGGAGAAGGTAAATTCTCTATTTCAATTTTGTCTTGTAGATCTGTGCAAGAAAATCTCATCTTCTTTTTTGATTTTGTACAGCTTCATACCTGTATCACCAATTTGGTATTTGCAGAATGATGCAGAAATGGTCTCTAGAACACAGTTTTTAAACACATGCAATAGCATCATTTCAAATCCTTTCACTGAAATTTACCTACATGAAATACAACAATAAACTGCATAATTACATCATCCAGAGTAGTCTGGAAACTTTATCTGGTAACATACTAATCTGAAAGTAAGAAAGTATTTTCTTTTGAGGCCTGCCAGTTTTCTTTTGCTAAGCAAATAATTGTTGATAGACAGAAACAAGCACTTTTCACAATAAGTAAAAACAGATGCATTACTTAAGAAAGGAATGCAGGATTCAGAGTCAGAATCATCTCTTGCGTACTTCAAAATCCAACACTGTTCACTATATTTGTCCTTATCCATTGTGTGCAGATGGCTTTGGATGGCAGCATGTCGAAGTATCTTTTTGTATTTGACAAATGACATTCAGTACAGCAATAATTATAACCTTTCAGGGTATCAAGACAAGGGAAAATGAATCTCAGTTAAGAGTATCCAAAGATACTGTATTTCTATCAGCAGTTCATCCTCCTCCTGGTCAGCTGGGATGATTAAGGATGAAGCTCTCGCCTTGGGTTTCAAATGTTGACTCCTGACACAGACTTTTATTTTCTAGTCTTTTGATCTACTGATAAACTACAAATAAATTACCTATATTCCAGATGCTATTATCAAGTTGATCATACATTCTTTTCAGCTGTTTGTAACAGGAAAGACTAAGAAAATATGACCTGTTTCTTTTACAGTATTGCTCTGGACAGTCATATCTCCTGAGTCATAGGATCCAGTCTATATATTAAGAAGCAAATTCAAGTCAGCATTCAGTTATTTCAATGTCTTAATATCTGAAAAAAATGCAGTTCCTTGAGTGCAGGTGCTGTGATCCAAATGGTAAAGCTGCCATTTATTCAGATAGAAATAGTTTAATTGTTGAACCTAAGGGATTGACTATCTTTTAGTGAAGACCTGAAAACCTGGTGTTTTATATAAAAAGCTCCAAAAGTATAATAGCCAACATATGTCTATATTTAAAATTTCCAGTCTTGTATCTCAGCTGCATACCAACCTGCTATCGTCTCAAGTTAATTGAAAATTTTATTATTGAGAGCTTTATTCTTCCTGCTCACACACACATTAGAAAAATATCTTACACTTCAGTATACAAATTGATCCCAATGTAGGAAAAATCAAAGAGGAAAGTTCATTTCTAGTATATTGCAGCAGAGCTGATCTAGGGTTTTGGCCTTTGCTTCGCAGTATCACTTACTGGCTTACTGCTAAACAGTGGATTAGGTGGAATAATGGTTTGTTCTAGCTCGTCATCTGAATGCTTAAACATAATCTGCTTTTCAAAAGACATTCTCCAGTTTTATGTATGGCACATACAGTAGTGGCATAATGCATTACTAAAGTTCAGACTGAAAAAAAATGTGTTTTCATGAAGAAACAATTTGTAGTAACTGTAGAGAAAAGTCTTCTGCTTCCTATGCAGGAGCAGATCAGAAAAGAACCTGGATATATCTAACTCATTTTCTTCCCATTGTGTTTGTCCGTTAAGCAGATGAAGCGCACACTTCCCATGCTGTTCCATTCATACAGCCCAGTGTTCATTCAGAAACAGAACGTTTCCTTTAGTTGATGGATTAAAGGCAGGAGAGGGGGAGGTGTGTAAAAATGTTTGGGGATGTGCAATATTTCAGGAACAATGTTTAAAGATTAATTCACACCAGAAGTTTGTAATGTATATTTTACACAGCTTCAAAACAAAACAGGTTCTGCCTCTCAAATGAACAAAAATAACTTTTAAAGAGAAAGACCCAATGAAGGTTTTTGTGCAATTGCTGAGAAGCTAAATGTCAGGTTATTTTTAAAAGCAATCTTGTGTTACACTTTCAATACACTAAAAAAACCAAGCAAATAAAATTTTTTCACCCCACCCTGACTGACCTTGCACTACATTTTGGGAGGTTGAAATATGAACCTAAGAATGTGTATTAGTGACCTTAAAAAAAACAGCAAGTAAACTCTGTAAGCAACTTTAAAGGTTATTGTTTGCTTTTTATCTTCACTTGCAGACCAGGTGTCTCTAGCAAAGTAAATCTGAGGAAAAGCTACTTTTTGTTGGAGGCTCTTTGTGAACAAAACAGATGACACAGAGAGCAGGTGTTAAAATAGTGAAAAAGGCAAACAGCAGATATTTTACAGGATGTTTTGCTGTGGAAGAGCTAGGAAAAAAAACCAGGCTGTTCTAAAGCATCCTATTTAGAAGCCTTTGCTCAAATACAAGAAACACTTCTCTGTCTCTTAAATCAGAATCTATCTTTTGATCCCCCAAAGAATGGGTCAGAGATACTTATCCTATTCCTCTTGGCACTGAATTCCCAGAGACTGACAGGTTTTTACTAAGCACAGTTTTTACTGAATAAGGATGCTTACTGGTTTCTGTTTACCTGATGCCACTTATGATACTGTGTTTGTCTACTTAAGTGGCATCTAAGACTGAAGTGTTGTGTGATTTTACTATTTATGTTAGGAAATTGCTTACCAGCTGGGTAGATTAGACTGTTCTACTTTGTGTGTTTTTCATTCTACATTGCACATCTGTTAATTTTGGTTTTAGCATTACAATAGTGAGCATTGTAAACGAATAAGTAGAAAGGCAAGTAAATGAAGGAAAGTAAGTTTGCCTGTTTAAAAAAACAAAAACTACTCAACTGATATTATTTGTGTCTCTAAATTAAGCATCCTAAACCTATAAAGAAGATTGAGAATTCCACACTGGAGCCTTCAAGTGTATGCATTTTGGATTTAAGCTTCAAGGCTCATTTTCAGGTTGATGAAAACCCTGTGCTGTTTGTTTTGTAACGTGAATTTTAACACTCACTAATTCACCAGCAGGTTTCATTGGTTGTATCACAGGAGTTCTATAACTTTAGGGTAGTGAACCCTAATACAAAGTTATTTTATAACTATGTATGAAATGGCTATTCATTGTAAAAAACTGAATTCTCTCCATTCACAACACAGATTTCTTTCGCTATGAAGAAACCATTATGGCATCACTGGAACAGTTATTTGGAAATACAATGCTAAGTCCTCTAAATATTTATTGCTTAGAAGATAGGCATCTTGGTACAAAACATAAATGCTCATAAATTTACTATGCAATTAGACTACACTATCACACTTTTCCAGGTAGTAGTGAAATAAAGTTTTTTTAAGTCAAAATCTGTTGAACTGCATAGCATTTTGACTCAAATTAATTTCTATAAAAATGTGAAATAGTGATCAGGTTTCTTCTCCAGTAATATTAAGAATATATGCTGCAAAATTTTTTTTCTGCTCCTTCAGGTACAGATGTTGCCACTTTGGCAATAAACATGTCATTTTCCCTTGTTCCATTGGAGTTGCATTAAAGGAAGCTCTGTGGCATCTGTAACACCTTTTCCAGACCATTTTTCCCCTGAATCTTTTACATTTCACTGAAAATGCTACAGGATGCAAAGGATATCCACTAAAGAATTTTCCTGAAATTCTATCATTTCACAAGGCTAATTTCACTGCAAGTCTAACTTGAAGTCTTTGCAGGAACTAGTTTTTTATCAGTAGGGTTTAATAGCTTAAATTCTGCATCCAAGTTTTGAAATCACATTTCAGATAACATTTTTCAGGCATGCCTCGGATAAAGGTACATTCTATATTCTTTAAATAGAGCTGAAATAGCCCTTGCCAGTTAGTTATAAATTAGTAGCTGCTTCGCTCATGTCAGAAACTTCAGACATGCCAACAGTCCATCTGTGCATGTAATTTGTCCAAGCAACTCAAATGTAATGACAAACTTTAAAGCACAATCTCTGCAGAACTGTGCAGTTCCCTGTTCCTTTCTAGTTAGTATTATGTTCCCAGACTTCAAAACAACTTTTTGATTGAAAGGTAATTCAGAAATTTAGCTTAGACAATGCACTCTGTGAATTTAGGCACCGTTCAAGAAAAAAGAAACCACACTGAAACAGATAGCAGGATGTTAAGTTTCTGGGACTGAAATTTTGTTACCCTACCTTCATTAACCACTGAGTGTTGTTTTCCATGATGTTCTCAAGTAGCTGCAGTCTTTGAACTGAATCATCATAGTCCAGAGGTGCATCCCTTTGCACCGCGTTGGACACGTACGGAGTGGAGGAGCGGCAGTTGTCCGCCTCAGGCAGAAGGAAGGTGTAGCTGCACGACCCGTGCTGAACCTGGTACTGCTTCTTGCCTATCGTCTCCATGCTCTTACTGAAGGAGTTGTATCCTGAAGCTAAGAATATGCCGCAGCCCAGAAAGAAGCAGGCGGCCAGCTGCATTTTAATCCCTGCGGTAACTCGGCGGACCTAGAGAGCCTGGGTGCGCTGGCGAGAGCCCGGCCCTAGTTAACCTGCGGCGCAGCCGAGCGCTGCGCTGCCATGTGCCGTCAGGCGAGGGCTGGGCTTGCCTGCCTGCCCCCGGCGGGCCGGGGCGGTGCGGCCGCTGCCGCCGCCGTGCCCGCAGCTGTCAGGCGCGGGAGGGAAGCAGCTGCGGCCGGCCCCGCCTGGCCGCTGCCTTCCTGCGCCCCGCCGAGCCCCGCCGAGCC